>JAODAL010037581.1:0-40219 GCA_025379985.1 Phyllomedusa bahiana
CTCCAGTCGTCTGATGCGGCCCGCGGGTACGATGCCCAGGTTATAATGGTAGCGCTGGGGCCCCCGGCAGCCGGTTTTTGTGAGAACCCACCCGGGGGGGGCCGTCGGCTATAGGGGTAACTAGAAAAAAGGGGGGGCCCCAAAAGAAATTTTTTGGAGGGGGCCCCCTTCCCCCCCACCCCCCTCCTGCCCAGCCCATGTACCGGGGACATGCTGTTAGATAATGTAGATAATAAAGGGGTAAATACCTCACCCTACATATCACCATCATACGCTACCAATCAAACCCCTTTTCCCAAAAACAACATTCCAAAAACCCTTACTAAATAGAGGGAACCTGATTATCCGAGAACACAAACCAAAAAATTACCCCAATAGGGGAAAATAATGCCCCCCCCACTTTAAAGATCAGTACCAAAGACCAACAGTACCGAAATTAGTGACCATATGTGGTTAATACTAGTGTACAAGGCTTGCAGATGATTTAACCACCTTTTCAGTGACAATTAGGGGTTTAACACGTGTACAAGGCTCTGGATTATATATAACCACCCATACAGTGACCAAGTGGATATCCGGGGTAACACTTGTAAGGTATTAACCCCCCAACAGTGAGCTTTTAGTGGTTAAAATCGGACACAGCCGTGAGAATATGGGATTCAGTGAGTTACATTTTGTGACACAGGTGCTCTTTGCCCAGTCGTTGTTTTCCCCTTTTTTTCTGCATCCGGTCTTTTCCCCCCATCTTGATGACATCTCCCGAAATTTGTCCCTGGGGATTTAGACAAAATATCTTGAATTGATTTTTCCCAGCACCTGCCCCCCGGGCTATATGGGGTTCATTTGGGCAGAGGTTTAAAAAGGATATATGGGGCCCCAAATAGGCAAGGTTTTAGGTAGCCAATGAGTGCCCTTTAGGCAGGCGGGTTAGGTAGTATAGGGAGCCTTACAGGTAGACAGGGGTTAGGGGGGCTAAGGGGCCAAAATGGTGGTTTAGGGGCTAAAGGGGCCCATATAAGTAGACAGGGGCTATATAGGCAGACGGGTTCCGGTAGCTTTTGGGTATTCAGGCAGGCAGATTGGAGTTATATGCCCCTTTAGGGGGCTATTTTTGGCGCCAGGGGGGGGGTTTTTTTGGTAAGGGGTTAGGGGGTGACAGGGACTTTAGGGGTGGCACAGGGGTTTAGGGGGGAAACAGGGGGTTGGGGGTTTGAAGGAAGGTTAGGGGTTATAAAGGGGCTGTTTGGGGCAGGCAGGTAGGGGCTGAAAATGGGCGGCAGGCTAGGGGGTGTAATAGGCAGGCAGGCAGGCTAGGGGGGATAGGCAGGCAGGTGGGGGGGGCCTGCATGGCGGCAGGTAGGGGGGTATAGGTAGCCCTAGGGGGCTGTATAGGAGGAGGCTTGGGGGGGCTGATAGGACAGGCAAGCTAGGGGGGCTTAATAGATAGGCGGGAGGGGGTGTATAGGTACCCCTAGGGGGCGTTTTGGCGGGGCAGGTAGGGGGTGTATAGGCGGTGGGGGGGCGGGGTAAAATAAAAAAAACTTTACTCACCTCGGTCCGTCCCCGTGGCCGGGTCCCAGTCTCTCTGCAGCCTCTGTGCTCAGCGCGGGCGGCCGGGATGTGGGGGTCACCGTGCGCCCAAAGTAATCACAGAGCGGGCAGGGGGAAATAGCGGGCGGAGCGAGTGTGCCTCCGTTTTGCTAGCTCCGGCCCGCGTTGCCCCTTAAACGCTCGGGCCCGGGAGGCCGGGGCATTAGAGGGAGTATGGCCCGGGCCCGCGCTCTGCCGCGCAGGGTGTTTAATTTCACGCGGGGGACCCCGGAGCGGCTTCGGGGTAGGGGGGTGCGGGGGAGCTGCCCCGGGCCCCCCTAAGCGCAGGGGGGCCCTGTAGAATGCTCCCCTGCTAAACCCCCGGTAGTTACGCCCCTGGCGCTAATTGTTCACCTTACTGGTGAATTAGGCAGGACGGATGAACTCGCTACGCGCCCCGCCTCTCCTCGGCACCGCAGGGGAATAACTCTGAGGGGTCCAGGAGCTGACGGAGGAGCGTCCCGGCGCTGGCGGCATGACGTCATCACGCCACCAGCCCCGGGAAGCTCTTTGGATAGAAGATGACTGCGCTCGGCCAGGAAGGAGGTAAGCCAAGGTGAGTATTAGTGTTTATTATTTTTAATTTTGGTCATAAAACTATATACCTGCCTGTGCGGAGCCCTAATTACCTATATACCTGCCTGTGCGGAGCCCTAATTATATATATACTTGTCTGTGGGAAGCCCTAACTATCTATATACCTGCCTGTGTGGAGCCCTAACTATCTATATACCTGCCTGTGCAGAGCCCTAATTATATACCTGCCTGTGTGGAACCCTAACTATATAGCTGCCTGTATGGAGCCCTAACTATCTATATACCTGCCTGTGCAGAGCCCTAATTATATACCTGCCTGTATGGAGCCCTAACTAGCTATATACCTGCCTGTGTGGAGCTTTAACTATATACCTGCCTGTATGGAGCCCTAACTAGCTATATACCTGCCTGTGTGGAGCTTTAACTATATACCTGCCTGTATAGAGCCTAACTGCTATATACCTGCCTGTGTAGAGCTTTAACTATATACCTGCCTGTATGGAGACCTAACTAGCTATATACCTGCCTGTGTAGAGCTTTAACTATATACCTGCCTGTATGGAGCCCTATCTAACTAGATACCTGCCTGAGGGGAGCTGTACCGATCTACATCCCTGCTTGAGGGGAGCTGTACCTAACTATATACCTGCCTAAGGGGAGCTGAACCTATCTATATACCTGCCTGTGGGGAGCTATATCTATATACCTGCCTGTGGGGAGCTGTATCTATATACCTGCCTGTGGGGAGCTATATCTATATACCTGCCTGTGGGGAGCTCTATCTATCTATATACCTGCCTGTGGGGAGCTCTAACTATATACCTGCCTGCCTGTGGGTACCTATATCTCTATACCTGACTGACTGAGGGGAGCTGTATATACCTGCCAGACTGAGGGGACATACATCTACATACCTACCTTACTGAGGAGAGCTGTATATACCTGCCTTACTGTGTACCATCAGTATATATGCAGGTGTATAGATACATCCCCCCGTAAGTTTCCACAAAGATAATCCCCCAAAAAAAAGATTTTTTTCCCCGTTCACCCTATGTTTTTATTAGTCCGGCCCTCTAAAAACATTGCACTTTCTCATGCGGCCCCGTGGGAAAATTAATTGCCCACCCCTGCTCTAGAGGCTCTGTAGTGTGACTGCTCATACTCTAGAGTCTCCACAGTGGTTGGTTTCCGGATTTGCCGTCGGACCCGTATAAAGCAAATCTGGGAACATTATCTAATATGTTTTAAAATCCGGCGGATTTTAAAACCGATTGTAAAAAATTTGTTCTGTTTAGACTACAGCACAGATTTTTTATTGCTGTCTATGCAGCACAGTGTACCGTTGGACTTTTAGCCGGATTCTAAATACTGAATCCGCTGAAAATCCAACCAAAAACCTGTGCTGTGTAGACTTAGCCTAAAGCGCTCCTCTACACAGCTAGATTCTCTAGCATGAGACTGCTCTTACAGTAGACTGCTCCATCATGTAATTGCAGACGGCTCTTACAGTGTATTTTAATAGATTGGACTTTTAAAGACGCAGTGATATCAATTATGTGTAACTCGTTTATTTTTTAGAGAGCTCCATATTGTGACTGCTCTTACAGTAGACCGCTCCATCATAAGACTGCTTTTACAATAGAGAGCACTTAAGACTATCCCAGTTGAAGATGACTTGGAGCCAATTACTGTGACTGAGGTATATTTTTTTAAGGGGGGTGACCTATTAAAAGTTTTTGTTGTGAAAAGTTTAAATACCGACAACAATTGATGGGGGTTTGGGTTTCCAAAAAACTTTTTTCAAGGGGACCAAAACCCTGATTTTTCCCTTTCCCCCAAATGACATTGGTGGTGGCCTTTGAAATTGGGCCCCCAATGTTTCCCTATACAATGGCGCTAAATCTCTTTGATTATCCTAGAGCCCGCTTTCCAACCTAATACATATTATAGGCCTCAATAACACTTTATTATGAGTGTTTTTTTTTTTATTTTATTATACCCAATGAAACGATTTTTAAACCAGGATGATCTGGGTCAATATCCCTTTAAATTTATTGCTTAATATTACAACATTACTTAAGGTATTTGCCCTTAAGATTAATATTTAAAATCTTCCTTTTTAGTTTCCCAAAAGAACATTAGCTACTTCATTGTTTTTTTTTCTTTTTTTTTTTTCTGCATTTTTTTTTTTTTTTTTTTTTTTTTTTGGGACCTTAAAACTTTTTCCCAAATGCTACAAATAACATACAGCACTTAGCAACCTGTAGGTATACCGGTTCATGATGTAGCAGAGCTGAGATTATTATTTGACATAAAAAGTGTTATTTGCAATTTACATAGGGCAGCAGGTAAATCTGTAATACTTAATCTCATTACCTATATACAGATATAGCAAAACTTGACTATTAACTCATTAGCATCTTCAGGCACAAAAAAGTTATCACGACTTTTTAAAAACTTTTTAATAGTTTTTGTTGTGATCTAATAACAGTTAACATGATGCAGTCATTATAAACGGGTCAAAAAACTTTGAAAAAGGGTTTTTCCCAGGGCCCACCCCAAAAGCAGGCATCATAAAAACGGGGGCCCCTTTCCAGTTTGTTGGGAAACTAAACTCCCAAACTTTAAATTTATATAACCCAAACATTTGGGCATTAGGGGTGTTTTTTTTTTTTCCCCAAACACGGAAGATGCCTGCCCTAAAGAGTTAAATGACAAATTTAGTTCTGCTATATCTATCCGTAGGACATGTATGCAACTGTTTAGGTCTAAAACTCCCTCTTTTGCCCATAGTAACCTATGGGCAAAAAAGTGAGTTTTAGACCTAAACAGGTTCATACATGTGGCCCTAAATCTTCACTATTATAAACTGACAGGACACCGAGATTTGAGGCAGGTTTCGCTTTTTGACCCAGTGAAAAAAAGCCACAAAATAAATAATATGTTCTCCTTTTAGACCCTTTTCGGGTTTCTCCTGGGGTTTCCCCAAATTTATAATAACTTACCCGGGCAGTAAAAAGGGGTTAAAGGGTCTTTGCTCCTTGTGCCCGTGGTCAAAAAGGGAAAATTGTAGGTTTTCCTCGACAGTACTTAGATGCCAGGGAATAAAGGAATTTCCAGGATTACATATAATCCTCACATTATACGGCTAATCCCACACTTGATACCGTTTAAATAAGATGTTGGGCAAAGCGCTGGGCCTTTTATTTTACACTTTAGAGAGAGGTTTTAAATCAAAATGACGAGCATCAGATTTCCCCAATGTTTCTGCCATTTTAGGAGATTGCCCCAACGGGCTTGTCAGGTATGTTATAGAGCATTTCCACCGATAAGGTGTTTCTCAGTTATATCTGTTTCTAGGAAACACAACCAATATTAACAAATATTAAAAAAGCTACGTCAAAAAATTTGGGGAGATGCCCCAAAGGGGAAATAATTTTCCCTGGCTGCCCCCCTCTAGCCCAAAAAGGATGGAAAAAAGTACATGATCTAAAAGTGGATGAAGGATTCAATGTCTAACGGTTTTAACTGATAAAGGGGGCTTTGGGTTTTCCCCCCCAGCCCTGAAAACCCTTGGGGGTCGGGGGATTTTTAATGTGAAACCCTGGTGTCATCAAAGATCTTACAGGTCTAAACTCACTTTAACCCCTAACCCAGAGGACGGAGCAAATTTTTGGGGGGAAGGTAAACAAGTAAATGAAAAAAGAGCGATTACGTCCAACTATCTTTCCCAGTGATAATCGTTTTTGGGCAATTTTCATGAGGGGTTTCCGATAAATCGATAACAGATTATCGCGCCGGGTGACCCTTAAAAATCTATGGGGGGAGCAACAACACCTTCAATTTTTTACACCCAAACAGGTGATTTAGGGCTGGGGAAATTTAAAATCCACAACGAAAACTGGATTTTGTGCCCGGGGTGTAACTTTGGTTCAAAAAGTGGGGGGGACCCAAATTTTCCCCCCATCCCCTTAAACCCTCCCTCCTTCAAATCGCCCTTTTCCCTTTTTACTTTCCCCAATCCCTTCCCCTCTTTACCCCCTTCTCCCTGCAGGGGAAGTGGCCCCCCTAACCCCGATAGGAGGGGCCCGAGGGAGTGCCCGTGAGCAAAACCCAAACAGGTCCGGGCGGGGGTTTCCCTTTTGGAAAAAATTTTGGTGGGAAAACCGTTTTTGGGTTTTGAGTGGCTCCCCTAATTACTGAAGTTAAAAGTCGGACTGGGGGCTAAAAAGCAGCCCTGGTTTAAAGATACCCAAAACCCCCCTACAAATATTAAACCCCCCCTAGATGGAAATAAAAAATGTTGGCAATGCAGTAAATTTGCTTAAAACCCCTCCACCAAATAATTCCCTTAAATTTGTTTTCGCAAAACGAAAAATGGAAAAATTTAAAAAAACCAATCTCACTGTTCCCCTAGGAATCACTTAGGGGACTTAAATGTACCCCAAAAATTTGTTATAAACTTTCCAAGGGACCAGAAAAAGACATTTACTCACTGCAAAACCCCGAAATTAAATTTTATTACCCCTTTGGTTTGCCCCAGAGATTACATTTCCCAACTGAAAACCCTTTTAAAAACAATTTTCAAATTGTACTCAAGAAAAAAATATAAAATTTATTATACTCCAAAAATGTATTTTATTACACATTGTACCCCAGAGATTACATTGCACCTATCCCCAGAGATTATAAAAATACAAATAAACCAGATATTTCATTACACAGTGTTTTTCCCAGAGATTACTACATTACCTTTCTGTACCCCAGAAAATTATACATTTCCACTGTACCCAGAGATTAAATCACACCATATCCCCGAGGGTGGGCTTTCCGAACCCGAAACCCAGAGATTATATTACACTGTACCACAAGGGGGTTTTTTAAATTTCAAAGCTGTACCCCAAGGGTTAAATTAGACAAAGGGAAACCCCAGAAATTGGTGTGTATAATTTTAATTAAAATTAAAAATAGACCCACTACAAAATTTTTGTGGGTTCCAAAGAAGTTTTTTTTTTGGGGAAATGACATTTTCATTTCGTGTTGGGAAATTTTTTTGGGCTTGCAAACCCGGAAATTTCCCACAAGCAAACGACTCGAATGCCTGAGGGGAGACCCTTTTTTTTTGCCTTTCCCATCCATTAGTGCTGTTTTTGTGCATAAAAAACCTCAAAAAAATTTTTTGTAGGCGTTGACAGTAAAAAACGCCCAAAATACTCAAGTTCAAATTTCCTTTTGGGGGCCCCATTTTTTTAAACAAAAATAAGGGGATAATGTAAATCATTTTTCCCGTCAAAATTGGAGCCCGGTTTTTGAAAACAGATTTCCCCAATGAATCCATTTCCCCAAAACAGCATTCGTATCTTCTGCATGAATGTACCCTTAAGGTATGTTCACATGGCGTATAGTGGGGCGTACTGTGCGCTCTGCTATATGCCGGGTGTTTTAGAAGTATGCAGTGATCAGTCCACACTTCTAAAATGCTGTGGGGCAGGCCCCATTCACTTTCATTTTCCCCGGCGCGTAAGTGCAAGGAAGACGTGACATGGCTAGACACATGGCTGTACAGTACATACACATCTCACATATACAGTACATACCCTACTCACATGCACACACAACGCCTAGCACCCTTGTCCCCTCCTTACCTGTCTCCTGTAGTCTGGTGCAGTTGCCATTCGGCAAGAACTTCCCTTCTTCTCTGATGAGAGCTGAGCATAGGGAAAGTGGTATACGAGGGGAGGGAAAGATACCTACACAGACCGTGTCAGACTGGGAAGTCTGGGTCCCACAGGGGAATTGATATTGGGGGCCCACCCCACTGTACATGAAAATATTACCGGCCTCTCGGACATAAATGCGCCAATTTTAGCACATAATACAGTTTGCAAAAAAGAAGTATATTGTGTAGTACGCAATACCAAGTGAGTCACATATCTGTCTGTCTCACACATTTGTCACAGTCTAACATTTCATAGACACGTGGCTAAGTAGCTCCATCCATATCCCCCACCACCAGCTCACATACAATATGCCTCTCCACGTTTCCCTTGGTCACGCACCTCACCACCTCCTAAAATAAACACCAGCAAGAAAGTAAAAGTGAAACTCCTATCACAGGGTGAGGTGTTCCCTCACTTTTACAATCAGGGACTAGTTTACGCTGCCACTATACACGCACCGATATAACCTACAATACCTCATATGGAGACCACATAGTGATCTGACACCAGCTCAGGTCACATCACATTACAGTGAATACAGCACTAATCTAGTATAGAAGTAAAATAACCCCTGAAATCAGGGCTTACAGGAGACATCTTATCTGATGAGTCGTTCTTATTCCCTTTTCTTCTGCATCTGTTCCACACCGGAGTTACAGTGGATGCGGTGAGAGCCAGGGCTGGTGTTTGTCATCTATTAACATGCAGGTTCAGCTAGCAGGGCCGGAGTTACAGTGGGTGTGGTGAGAGCCAGGGCTGATGTTCGTCATCTATTAACATGCAGGTTCAGCTAGCAGAGCCGGAGTTGCAGTGGGTGCGGTGAGAGCCAGGGCTGGTGTTCATCATCTAACACGCAAGTTCAGCTAGCAGGGCCGGAGTTGCAGTGGGTGCGGTGAGAGCCAGGGCTGGTGACCGTCATCTAATAACACAGCAAAAATGCCCTTATGACACAGCAACGAAAACAGTTGTGCTGAAGCAGAGTGCGGAAGTGTGAGGTAAGACCTCCAGCTTTCCTCAGTACACAGTCAAGACCTGGGTAGCGCTTGAGAAATTTCTGCCTCTACGAGAGCGCTTGCCCCTCCGTATGAGTGCGGACCAATTGAGCTTCACTTGGAAATGCTGGTGGTTGACGCTCCTGTTCCACCCAGGTGCCCTTTATCTTGGCATTCTTTTTCTTGTTTTACTCAATGTGTTGGAGGAAATTGTCACTGTTCTTGGGGTGGCGAATGTGCTCCATACTCCATGTCCTCTGAATAACCTACATCTGTTCAAGTCTTCCTGTACTTCCCTTGTACAATTCAGAGGAATATTTGTATCAGCTATTTTGTACATGCAAGTTTTTTAGTAGTTCAATTCTAGAAAACGCATTTTTAAAATAGAATGGACCTGTAGTATAGCTGTATTTCACAGCAACATGCCCCCAAAAATTCAAAACATGACCCTTTGGCCACTGTTGACAATTGTGAAGAACAAATATCTGTTAGAAACCACATTTCTTAAAATAGGACCTGTAACATAGCTGTATTTCACAGCAACATAACCCAAAAAATTATAAAAATGACTTCTCAGCCACTGTTAAAAATTGTGAGGGAGAAATGCCACTAAATGGAATACGTTTTTTTCATGAAACCATGTACAATTGGTGTCTTTTACAGTCTCCTCACCGCAAAACCAGCAAAATGACCTTTTGGGAACTGAGAATAAAAATAAGGATTGCCAAAGGTCACCCATTAGGCTTCTGCCACAATGCCTGCTGCTGCGGCTACTTGGCACTCTACTGCTGTCACGTTGCTGACGTTGTTCCACCGTGACATTTGAAGAACATGAAGCAGACGCAACAGATGTCTCCAGTTGATCAATCAGCACAGTCTCCAATTCCTGCATTTTACTCTATTTGGGTGGGTGGAAGGAAAGTGCTGAGTTTCACTTTGTGGGGATCGAGGAGGGTGGCCACCCACTAACTGTTGTTCATTTTGATGGCCTTAATACGAGGATCATGTTGGAGGAAATGGAGCATCCAAGCACTCATGTGAGAGATGGAGCCTAGATTTCCAAAGCCTCTGGGTCGAGGGGCAATAGCCATACTGATCTTCCCCATCTTCCTCCTCCGCCTCAAATCCATGCCAACCTCTTTCCAAGGCAGGGACATCGGTAACGTCGGTGTCCAGGAATACCTCATCTTCCTCCGCTACAGCTTCAACACAGCCCTGACTTGCCTCAGATGATGCACCCTGAGAGCTGAGGCGCCGCCTTGCACCAGCCCTGGACCCCGAACCACCGCCGAATGAAGACCAATAAAGTTGTGAAACTGTCGGGCCTTCTGGATTCGACGGAGAGAGGCTCTGTGTCCGCATCTGTGTCTGTCTCCTCCTCCATCGCTGGTGAGACCTGCTGTTTCAGAATGTCCAACTATTGTTCCAGAACTTAGATCACCACAATGCTCATGCTAACAAGGGCATTATCGGCACTGACCATTTTAGTGGCTTCTTCAAAACTCGCAAGGATGGTGCAGCGCTCTTTCACCTGCCTCCACTCTCGGTGGCTCAACACCCCGAGGTCCGCACCGCTGCTTGTCAGGCCATGTGTCACTTCGTACTGCGTAATGGCATTGCACTGCTGCCACAATCGCTGGAGCATGTGGAGGGTGGAATTCCAGCATGTTGCCACGTCAACAATGAGACGGTTGAGGGGGAAGGCCGAGCTGACGCTGTAACGCAGCCAGTCGAGACGAAGCAGGGTGCGAACGGTAAAAGTGTGAGCTCAGACCTCGAGCCTTCCTCAGCAGGCAGTCCAGACCCGGGTAGAGCTTTAGAAATTTCTGGATGACGAGGTTCATGACGTGTGCCAGGCAAGAGATGTGCTCCATCCTACTGATCTTAAGGGCGGCCAGGAGATTTCGACCGTTATCGCACACCACCATGCCTGGCACAAGGTTCTTGTCACTCAGCCAGCGCTAGGTCTCGTTGCGAAGAGCCATCCACAGCTCCTGACCTGTGTGTTGACGGTCTCCAAGACAGATTAATTTCAACACGGCCTGGTTTCTCTGGGCACGTGATGCTACCAGTGGACCTTGGGGGAAAGAACCCTGCACCATCCCTGCGGTTTTGAAGAGCGAGCGCCGAGCCTGAGAGCCACCGTCACCACCAGAGACATCCACCCAGCTCAATCAGTGAGCTGTCACAGAGATATAGCAGCCTTGGCCGTGCTTACTAGTCCATGTATCGGTGGTCAGATGGACTTTGCCGGACACAGATGCAGACAACGCGCTTGAGATTTTAGATGACACGTGGCTGGCCAGGGCAGGGACGGCTTTTCTGGAAAAGAAATGCCCGCTTGGCATCTCGT
Source organism: Phyllomedusa bahiana (assembly GCA_025379985.1). NCBI lineage: Eukaryota > Metazoa > Chordata > Amphibia > Anura > Hylidae > Phyllomedusa > Phyllomedusa bahiana. Next base: position 11,193 of record JAODAL010037581.1, read on the forward strand.
ATTGGGGGCAGGCAAGGGCCATGACGTGGCGGAACCCATCTGTGTCCACCAGTCGGAAAGGCAACATTTCCAAGACCAAAAACCTGGCAATGCCGACATTCAGGCTTTTGTCTTTGGGATGGTTTGGGTTAAAGTGTTTCTTCTGCTCCCAAACCTTGTAGACAGAAGGCTGGCTGCTAGTTTGGCCACTGTACGGCGTGCAGGTCAAACTGGTGGAAGGAGAAGGGGTAGGCTGTGTCTCTGGTGGTGCTGGTGGTACTCGGGCGAAGGTGGAGGCTGAAGCGGAGGCTAAACCATGATCATGACGCTGAGAGACATGGGCAGCTGAGGAACTCTTGGTCTTGGACGTGGCGGAGGAGGAAGAGGCGGAGACAGAGGGTGTGACATTGGTTGGAAGCCCTGGATCAGTGTGAACTTTTTAGTCAAGTGTTGCCTCCATTTCAACTCATGCATTTGCTGCATGTGACTAGACATGTTGTTGGTGGTTAAACACCTAAGAATCTTCTGTCTACTGATGCATTTACAGCAAAGGCGGCATATGACATCGCTGGGTGAATCAGAGGCTTGATCGAAAAAGGCCCAGGCTTGAGAGGTCCTGGACCTTTTTGATGGCGATAAGCGAGGAGCGGTGTTTCCGCTGATCATGGCTGGCGGAATAATCTCAGCGGACTTGTGCGACCGCCCTCTCCCTTTTTGAGGCGGGACCCATACTGACACTACACCATCGTCTTCCTTCTCATCCAGTGATGAAGCGCTCGCAAGCAAATTCTGCTGAAAAGACCACGTTGGATCCACAATGTCATCATCATCATCATCACCACAGATGACTTCCTTGTCCTGACATTCTACATCTTGGAGCTGCGGGCTACAAGCAACAGGCACTGCAAGGCGTTGCCGACCGCCCGGGATTTTTGCCGATTGACTGGCTTCCTTCTCCTCCTCTGATGGCATCAGCCATTGGGCGTCTGAGCAGACAAAATCATCCTCCTTGGCCTCTCGATCTTTTGAAATGCCTTCTGGCCCCAACTGCATTTTGTCATCAAAGAGGTCTTCAGAAAATGGATTATCCACAGTGGTGGGTACACGAGTTGACATTTGGGCTGCCTTCACTTCATGTTGGACTGATGCTGACGATGATGATGACGACATTTGTGGCCGTGAGTGGGAGGGAGAGAAGGCAAGACTGCTGGATGCAGGTTGCATTAACCACTGAAGAACAGATTGGCGACGCTGTTCGTTACTGAGATTCACAGGGCACCACTCAGCGATGACAGGCCTGACGGTCCTGCAACCGACGATCCGCTGGCTTGCGTGTTGTCGCCAGCACTGGAAGGAGCACCTTCTCTCGTACCTCTAACTCCATGTCCTACACCCCTCTTTGCTCGCTTAACACCTGCAGTTCGTTCCATGTTCAGAAAGATAAAAATTATGGAAGAGTTTTTGACCGGCTCTTATTGAAAGATGGCAAATCACAGCTATTCTTAAATCCCTCTAATTTCCAACAGCCAACTAGGATTAGAAACAGAATTGTTTCTATCAAATATCTGTGAAATGCGGTCTGGTGGAAGAACCGTAACACAAAATCAACAGTGTTCTTCCTTCAGTCCCTGAGATTTACAACTGCCCAGTAGGACTAGCAATTGATAGTTTTCAACAAACTATCGTACAAATGCACGATTAGCGCCAAACTGAGACGCAGTAAAAGTATTCAAAAGTTATATGGATTAATATGGCGGCCTTCGCACCACTGACTACAGGCGCAATTTACTAGGAAATATGTATAACACTATATGTGTACAACTGAGCTCTCTGCGCCAAACAGACCCACAGACTGCAATAAAAGTGTTTAAATGTTATATGGATTAATATGGCGGCCTTCACACCACTGACAACAGACGTAATTTACTATCAAATATGTATAACACAATTTGCGTACAACTGAGCTCTTTGCTGCACACAGACTCACGGACTTCAATAAAACTATTTAAATGTTATATTGATAAGTAATGCCTGTTTTTGGGAACACTGACACGCAGTGATTGCAATAGAACTGAAAACACAAGGACGATTTCAACTCCTATCAGAGGTCTGCTGGCCAAAAAAGTGGTAAAAAAACAATGCTTTTTCAATTGAAGATCACAGAACACACTGAGCTGCAAAATATCTTCCTTTCAAATGCCTCTCCTCCTGCCGACCCCCCGCAGTGATTGCAATAGAACTGAAAAAACAGGGACAATTTCAACTCCTATCAGAGGTCTGCTGGCCAAAAAAGTGGTAAAAAAACAATGCTTTTTCAATTGAAGATCACAGAACACACTGAGCTGCAAAATATCTTCCTTTCAAATGCCTCTCCTCGTGCCACTCCCCTGCAGCCGCCCCCCCGCCCCCGCTCGCCACCGCAGCTGCACACACCAGTAGATATCCTTAAAACTTTCTCTAACTAAATAAGAAGTGAAATTCTCTAATCTAACTCTATCCTAAGCTGTAGGTATGTGGCTGGTTTCTTGTATTAGAAGAGACTATCTATCAGAGCTGTTATAACAACTATTGGCTTAAACGAAGACACACATCCTGATGTGAAGTGTGATAGACTGAGTATGAGCTCAAACAGGAAATGCAGTTGCATAGATATAACTAGGTCACGTGATTTTTGCAGCCAATGAGATCCATACACCGCAAAGTGGTGATGTTGTACATCCTCCTCACCCCCCTCTATCCTCGGAGCTGATTGGCTGGCTGCCAAAATGACTGGAAACACTGAAAATGGCACGATAATAATAGATTATCTGTAAGATTGTCACCTAAACTATCAGATGATCGGAAGTTTCCGATAAGCCTAAAAACCGTGCCGATTTCAACTTTTGCCGATAATATCGCTCATCCCTAGTAACAAGGGGGGGCATGGAGGATATGTAGGAACAGGTAAGAAACATGAAATTAGAATGCCATGCACAGCAGTCCAAATGTGAGGGGACCTGCTATCTATATAAGTAGGGGCCAAGAATAGTAGCCAGTCTGTGAAATGGGAGCCATGAGCTGCAGTCAAGGACAGAGGGGACCATAAGTAGCAGTCGGTAGCCATAAAGCAGTCTGTATGCAGGGTAGGTGGGGGGATTCACGAACAGCAGTCTATGTGTTGGCGGGCCATGAGCAGGAGTCTATATGTAAGAGGACCATGTGCAGAAGCCTGTGTGTAAATTGTGGGGGGCTAAAAGCAATAGTTTTAACTTAAATGTAATAAAAAGTGATCAAAAAGCCCATTAAGCCAAAAGTTGTATTAATGAAAACATCAATTTATCCCACAATAAAAAAGGCCCTTAACCCCTTCAAGGGGATTTGCATGAAGTAAAATTGACGTGGGAAGCTTGCAAATGAAATAACAAACATTTTCACCATTCATCATTATTAAAAATTCTGCACCGTTTTTGTTTTAGCTGCTTCCTTAGTGATCAATTGTTTACAGCTCGTCTCCAGGGGACACGACCAGGGCTGAGAGCTCCTCAGTCCTGGTCGCACATGCTCAGACATCACCTCTCCTCTCAGACAGCTACCGAGTGTTCAAACCCCAGGTGCTGTCACTCTGCTCCTGTCCTCTGTACTCCTTTGTAAATAGTCAAAAAGTGCAAATAAATAAAAAAGAAACCTCAATCAGGTATGTGCATTGATAAAGAGAAAAAAGAAAATACAGGCTTGGTTCCTGCATGGATTTGAACCTAGGACCCTTGTGCCTGGAGGCAAAAACTTTACCTCTCAGCTACTCACAATGCTTTACATAAACAGACCTTTCTTTGACTACAGAGAGGAAAGGCATGGTGATGTCAGCCTGCTGGGTCACATGATATGCAATTCAAACAAATCACACACGCCCCCTTCTGAGCACACAGAGCTGAAGAGCTGGATACAGGAGGTATGGAATGAGATTGTGGCAAAACCCCTTTAAGCACCAGGCCTAAAAAGGTCTTAATGACCTGCAAAATTTTTTAGTTTTGCTTCCTTGCGTTTCAACAGTATTTTTATTTTTTCAATGACGCATATATGAGGGCTTGTTTTTGGTGGCATAGTTTGGGGTATATAAATTACTGCAGAAATTTTTTTTTACATTTTTTTTTTATTTATTTATTTTTTTACACCATTCACATTTCACACTAAATAACCTGTTAGATTAAATCAGGTCATTATGGTCATGGGGATACCTAATATGTGTAGGGTTTGTTTGGGGTTTTTTTGTGTAATGTATGCACAATAATTTTTTATTAGATATTTACTTTTATTTTATTTATTTCCAAACTTTTTTGTTTTTTACTTTTTTTTTAATCCCATGAAGGTATAACTATTTTACAACTTTTGTTTACACTTGGTAATGTATTAGGATACATGAATATAATAAATAATAATCTGTGTCATACTGACACAGGCAAAAGTCAAAGTTGACCACACTCAAGTTGATGCAAAACAAAAATATTTTATTTCAATCCACAGGCTCCGCATGTGTAACAGATATAGGTGACTTTACATATATAACGTTTCGGTCGAGAGACCTTTTTCAAATACGGCTCCTTCTCTCACTGGGCTGCGGCCCGTTTATTCTCTTCTCTTTGCCCTAAACTTGTGACTATTTGAAAAAGGTCTCTCGACCGAAACTTTATGTATGTAAAGTCACCTATATCTGTTACACATGCGGAGCCTGTGGATTGAAATAAAATATTTTTGTTTTGCATCAACTTGAGTGCGGTCAACTTTGACTTTTGCTGTACATGTGGTGAAATCCCACCTATAGACCGGCACCATATAAACACAATAAGAAGCTGAGAGTGCCTTCCCTTCTCTCCATTTGCCATACTGACACAGGCTGCAGTCAGGGCAGCACACAGTGTTCAGTGTTTTATAGACAGCTCTGGGGCTACTCTATAGACTAACTGTACGTACATTTCCTAGGCTCCATCAGATCACCAGGGATCCCAATGACCTGATAGAGCTGGGGTATACCCTTTGGTTATGCTGCGATCATGGACCACGGCAATCAAGGGGTTAAGCGTTGGGGATCATAGGCACTTACAAAGGCTGCTCTAGGAACAGAGCTTTTGATTACAGCTCCGTTCCTAGCACAGTTACAGCGCTGAGAGCTGAAAACTCCCCTGTCCACAGTGACGTCTTAAGATGTCACTGAAGAAGGAAGATACGCACCGCCTGACGTCTATAGTCGGTGGGTGGTCACTGAGGAGTTATATAGCTCAGACAACATCAAAGAAAAACAGGTAAGGCTACCAGAATATAGTGATTCATCAATTTTTTTTTATATTTCTGTTTTGTAAAAGTACTACAACATAAAAATCTATAAAGAATGAGTATCGCTGTTGAATTATTGACCCACACCGTAAACGTAATCATCGTCATGAAAAATAAAACTAAAGAAACATGTTATGATCATGCCTGACAGAACCTCCGCTTTGGGCTCTGTTCGCCGGCCACGGCCGTTGCGACGGAAGCCCTGGTTTCTTACTTGATGTTTTGTATTGTATTCACTAAGTGTGAACTGTGTTCTCCTCGCTCCTTGCTTGATTGATTCCTGGCCCACCGCCCTGGCCAGGAATCCTCCAGCACTCTTGGCGTTAATGAGTTTCTCCTTTTTGATTGACAACCTTCTGTACCTATCCAGCCTTGTGTTTCTTTCCACCTATGACCTCAATCCTGCCTCCCTTGGTTCCCTATATTAAGGTTCAATTCACCTTCATCATTGCGTGCTATAGTGGTCTTCTGCCTGTAGCTAGCCTTGACTTTATGCTGTCCTTTCTGTTACCTGACCCTGTTGTGCTTCTGACCATTCTCTCTCTAGTGTTTTGGGTACTGTTGCGCCGACCGGTATTGACCTTTGGCTTGGACCCCGGTTTTAACTCTTCTGTCTCACGTCTCTGTACCGCGTACCCGTACTGTTGCCGACTTTGGACCGCCTGACCACGCTTATTGTTCTGTGTCTGTTTGTCCCGTCTGTGTCACACGTATATCAGTGCAGCGATCAGTCTTCTGGTTGGGGCCCGACCTATTAAGGAGTCGGGTTCCCCAAAAGGCAGGGACAGGGCTGGGATCAGAGTCAGGGCCCACTTGTCTGTGTCTGTGCATGTGTCCCTGACCGAGTCCCCTGACATTATAGCAGGCCCTTACCCTAATCAACTCCCCCGGCGGTTTAATATGAGTACCGACTTGTCGGTCACCGACCGCCTGAAGAGTTGACAATCAGTTTCAGGGCATGGCGGGGCTTATTAACCAAATCTCGCAACGTCTGGATGCCATAGCTACCCCGGCACCCAGTTTTTGGCCGCCCCTTCTGTGTCCATACCTGCCCCTGTTTTGTGAATCCTAGCGTCCGTTACAAATCCAAGATGCTGTTGCCGGATCGCTTTGATGGAAACCCAGACAGGTTCCGAACTTTCAGGGAATCCTGTCACCTGTTTTTCCGCTTCAATTTTTTTTCCCACTGAAGCCGAAAAGGTAGCAGTTGTGGGGGTTCTCCCCCTCCAAGGCCCACCTCAGGATTGGGCTTTAGCTATGCCCCCTGAAGCCCCAGAATGGAGTTCGATTGACAGATTTTTTCAGGCTTTAGGCTATGTCTATGACAATCCCAATCGTGTGGCATGGGCAGAAACTCACCTGCTATCTATTCAGCCGGGCCGCCGCGCGGCGGGAGACGATTGTTCTGAGTTCCGCCAATGGTGTACGATGACCGGGTGGTCTGACCAACCCCTTAAAACCCTCTTCAGACAAGGTCTATCTGATGCGGTAAAGGATGCTATGGTCAGCCATCCAACCCCTGAGACCTTAAATGACTTTATGACCCTAGCCGTGACTATTGACAGAAGACTAAGAGAGAGACGCAGGGAAAAACAAGGGGGGTCGACTGTGCCGTTTAAGTCACATTTTTCTGTAAAACCTCCTGTTGTCTTCTCTGAAAATTCTCCTCTTCTATCTTCATCGCCCACTCTGAGGAAGAACCCCATGATTTTGGGGTTTTACATCTGCTGCCACCAGGAGGAGACATCGGCTGGAGAATGCTTTGTGCTTGTATTGCGGAAAACCTGACCATTTTCTGAGAGACTGTCCGACTCGACCCAAGTCATCTCAAGGAAACGCTGAACGCCTGAGGAGTTTCCAGGAAGGTAACTCAGGTATACAGGTACCTCCTAACTCTGGTAATAAGTTTTTTTTGCCTGTAACCTTGGTCGCTAATTTGAAGAATTTCGCTTGTCAAGCTATGATTGACTCAGGCGCTGCTGCTAGTTTTATTAGTATGTCTGTTGTCCAGGCCTTGGGTTTGGAACTACTTCCATTGAATGCTCCCTTTTTGGTTTCAGGGGTAGATTCAACCTCCCTAATTGGGGGAAGAATCAAATTTCGGACTACTGAGATCACTTTGAATGTTGGGAGTTCGCATACGGAAAAACTTTCGTTTTTTGTCATGGAGAAACTCGCCGCGGATATTATTCTTGGCTTGCCCTGGCTCCGCTGCCATAATCCTGTGTTTGACTGGAGAACCACTGAGCTGATCAAATGGGGTGACTCATGTGGTTCTCATTTGAAATCTGTTGATCCCTTGGTGTGTGCGGTAATTAATACTCACGATATTTCAGAAGGTAAATCTGACATCTTAGATAGAGATGTTGCGGATAATTCGCCTCCACACCAGCCTAATGATTGTACCATAGACCTTGCTCCGGGGGCAAAGCTTAACTTGTCTGCCCCGAAGCGGGAATCTATGCATTTATATATTAAGGAACCTGAATATTTTCGTTCTCCGGAAGTAGTGCTCTCGACTACCGATTCACAGAATTCTGCTCTGTCTAAGCTGTCTCCCTTTTGCTATGAGGATTCCCATCTCATATACTCTGCCACTACAGGTTGTGAAACCAAAATAGAATCCACCGTTTATCGACTGTGCACAGTCTGGGCTAGGAGTCATAAGACTCTTAAAAACGCTCAACTAAAACAAATCAATAAAAAACGCCGACCCAGACCAAGGTACCTCCGTTTTCAAGTCCCTTTAACAAATTGTGCTCCCAAGCCTAAAAAGGAAAAAATTGGTCAGGCCCATCACACTAAAAACCCAAGGGGTCTGTTGAGGGTCCGGAGGCCCCTCCTAAAGGGGGGGGGGTACTGTCATGATAATGCCTGACAGAACCTCAGCTTTGGGCTCTGTTCGCCGGCCACGGCCGTTGCGACGGAAGCCCTGGTTTCTTACTTGATGTTTTGTATTGTATTCACTAAGTGTGAACTGTGTTCTCCTCGCTCCTTGCTTTATTGGATTCCTGGCCCACCGCCCTGGCCAGGAATCCTCCAGCACTCTTGGAGTTAATGAGTTTCTCCTTTTTTATTGACAACCTTCTTTCCTATCCAGCCTTGTGTTTCTTTCCACCTATGACCTCAATCCTGCCTCCCTTGGTTCCCATATTAAGGTTCAATTCACCTTCAAACATTGCTTGCTATAGTGGTCTTCTGCCTGTAGCTAGCCTTGACTTTATGCTGTCCTTTCTGTTACCTGACCCTGTTGTGCTTCTGACCATTCTCTCTCCTAGTGATTTGGTACTGTTGCGCCCGACCGGTATTGACCTTTGGCTTGGACCCCGGTTTTACTCTTCTGTCTCACGTCTCTGTACCGCGTACCCGTACTGTTGCCGACTTTGGACCGCCTGACCACGCTTATTGTTCTGTGTCTGTTTGTCCCGTCTGTGTCACACACGTATATCAGTGCAGCGATCAGTCTTCTGGTTGGGCCGACCTATTAAGGAGTCGGGTTCCCCAAAAGGCAGGGACAGGGGCTGGGATCAGAGTCAGGGCCCACTTGTCTGTGTCTGTGCATGTGTCCCTGACCGGTCCCTGACAAAACACTCCCAGGATTGCTTTAACTTGCTCAACAAAAAGTCATGTGTCCCCCCACAATTGTACCACAGCAAAGGGTAATACATCCTGCAACAAAACAGCCCCTACACAGTTCCATCAAGGGAAAAATAGAAAAGTTCTGTCTATTAGAATATTACATAAAAACCTGTCTGCTTTAAAACATCATCCTGGCCGGGGCCGCTGGAGGAGAGACAGGTGGTCGGTAACCTTGGGAAGATTGTGTACACAAGAAGGAGATAAAATCTGCTCTAGCTCTGAAAGGAAGCAAAATCAAAACAATGTATTTGGAAATGATCTTTATTTACTTTTGCCTACATGTTTATCTAATTTCTGACAGCCTCATAATGACATGGCTCTTTGATTTTTTTTCTCCCCACCTTCCAAGAGACATAACTTTTTTATTTTTCCATCTATATAGACATATAAATGCTTTTATTTTGAAGGGAAAGATGCACTTTTTAATGGTGCCATTGGCGGTACCACAGAAAATGTTGGAAAACCGGAAAAAAAAATTAAGTGGGATGAAATGTAAAAAAATTTTTTTTACTTGTTCCATGTTGTTTTTACGCCGTTCACTCTTTGGTATATATGATGTGTTATCTGCATTCTGTAGATTGAAAGCTCTCTAGTAGATCATAAGCTCTTGTGACCCCTCACACCTTCCTTGTGTCTGATCTGTAAGTAGCTTTTACTGCCCCTGTGGAAGGAAGTAATAGAAATGAAAACATGGCAGCTATGGAAGCCTTCATTAGGCTTCCAACTGCCATGTTAATGGATCAGCACCCCAAGATCTCGCTGCAGGTGTGCCTCCATTAGAGTGAGGAACGGTGTGCCTGTGTGTTGGTAAGCTACCGGCCAAAAACTTAGATGGTGGTAGTATATCTCGGGGTAAGGACTCTGGTGAAGTGAGGTTTTGCTTTATTTGCAACCTGAATGAAAGCAGATTTCAAAATTAAATGGGCTGTTCACCTCATCATAAAAATTAAAGTAGCACCCAGGCCCCCAAGTAAAAAAAAAAAATCTATACTCCCCTTCCTCCAATCCCTGTTTCCAGCGGCACAATTCTCCGGCTTATGTTGACACACCGTCATTTCTGCACAAAGACATCACCGCTGTGACCGCTGATTGGCTGCAGGGGTCACGTGCCACTAATTTACAACACTGTACGGAAGTAAAAAGTTCCACACAGTTGTCAGGGTTCACGACATGGTCCCTGTCTCAGACTACAGACATGCTCGTACTCTGCTGTTGTGCCCACTGCCGTCCCCTCAGGGGGTGTACCTACTGTCCAGTCCTTCTCTGTGTCCATGCCGCTGGCGGAGTTAGCCGGCAGTTACAACTCACCTGTCTGTGCTCCTGCTCTAGCCTGTGATCCCGCGCGCGTCCGGCCTCTCTGACCATTGCACAGATATTTAAAGGGATAGTGTCTTAATTTGCAGTCCAATTACCTGTTACCTCCTGTGTTATAAGGAACTTCCTGCCCCTGCCTCAGTGTCAGTTCGTGGATGTTCTTCAGTGAGCTCGACCCCTGAATGCTGTATTGCTATACCTGTGGATACCTGCGTTACTCATGCGTTATCCAGTGCTTAGATTACTGCTGTTTCCTGCTGTTGAACAAGTCTATTATCAATGTCATTCCTGCTGTTATCCTGCATTTGTTCCAGTTCGTTACTTCCCTGAGACTCTGTTACCTGGCTACTGCTACACCTGCTGTGATCCGTCACCTCTGCCATTAACCGTGTCCCCTTAGACTCTACTCCCTGGCATGGTCTGCTATACCATCATCGCTTTTGGTGGCCCAGATGATCGACAGCTACCTGGCATCTGCGGTGTCAGCCCTCACTGACCCCGTTATTGTGAAAGTACAAACTGACCATGCCTGCCGATGTGACCCTGCCAGATATCCAGCACCTTGCAGCAGTAGTTTCAGGGCATGGCGTCCACCTGGAGCAACTTTTCCAGAAACTTCAGACAATTACCGCTCGTCTGGATAATGTTGTGGCTGCACTGGCACCTACGCCTGCATCTGCCTCTTCCATCCCATTATTATAAAAAGGAAACCCCAAATTCCTTTTTGCGGCTTTTATCAACCAGGGGTAAACCCCCAAATTCGAGTCCTTTTCACATCAGTTTTCCCGCAAACCGGCCCCGTTTTGGCCCTTTTTTATCACCGGCTCAAAAAGTTAAGCCTTGGCCTGGGCTTCCCCCACTTGGGGGATTTAATGGCCCCCTGACCCGGGGGGGCTGCAAAAATTCCTGTACGCCTTCCGCAAAATCCTCAAACAAGCTGAGCACAATACCTTTCCGGCTTCTGCTTTGCTATGCTCCAGACAAAACTTCTCTTCGGGTTGGGGCCCAAAATGCTGTTGCGAATGGGGCCGCAGCCCGCAAAAAACAAATGGGGCGCCATTTGCCCGCTCTGTCTGTGCCCCCGCTACTGGGGCGAGCGCCGCCAGCTGGGTCGGGTGCCGGGCCCACGGGCGAAAATCGGGGCCCCCCCCGGCCCCCCGCCCCTTACTCACCCGGCCCGCTCCAGTCCCGTCAGCAGCCTCCCCGGCGACCGGGCACTGCCTCTTTTATTATCGGGCGCTTCCGCCCATTCCCTTTCCGGGAAACTCTAGGCCTTTGCCTTTAAGAACGCGTTTCCTTTAAGCCCTTTTCCTGACTTACTGTGTACCATTTCCCCTTTCCTCCGTCTCCTGACCCCGAAAACCCTGGGCCCCCTCCCCCGACTTCCTGCCTGTCCCCCACCCCGAAAAACCCCTGCCCCCCTGTTGACCTTACTTTCCCGTCCGACTAAAGAGCCTGCCCTTTTATTCTGGGACCACGGGTATACCTCGGCTGCCCCTGCATCAAGTCCCATCAGGGGGGTTTTGCCGGGCTGGTAGACTCCCCCCCGCAGCAAGTCCACCCCGGGTTTTTCGGCGGGCTCGGGGGGAAAAAAAAACCGGGGAAACCCACTTTTGACTTTCCCCTCCCTGGCGTACCTTACACCAAACGCTTAAAGGGGGCCGTGGGTTTCCTTCTACGAACGGGACCGTGGGCAGTAAGATCCCCCGGCCAAAGGATCCCCCCAAAGGGTTCCGTTGCCCCCCGTGTGGCGGGCCCCTCATGTTGGGTTTCTCAGCAGTCCCAGAAACTGGCCCAGCGGGGCCAAAAAGCTGGGTCAAAGACCACCCTGTTTCAGCAAACTTTGTCACCGCCCAAAAAAGCAGCCTTTCCTTTGGGCCCCTCCCCCGCTTTCCCGGTAAAGCCACCCAACCGTCCGTTGGGGCCCAAGCCCCGTTTATCCTACCCGCCAAAAATTTGGAAAAGGCCCCAACCCCAAACTCTGCAGGGGGTTCCTCACCATGCACCTTGGGATATCGAGGGTTATGGGGGATCAATTCCTGTTGAAAAGTTCCCAAAGGTGGTGTTTGTGGGGGTCGGCCCCGGTTTTTCTGGGAAAAACCCTGGCTTTTGGGGTACACCCCTATGGGACAGAAATGATCTGGGGGACCCGCGGGGCCAGCCCCCCGGGGATCTTCGCGGGGACGGCACCCCCTTTTGAAAACCCGCACCCGGGGGAATCCCCCAGCGGAAGGGCATGGGTACAGTTTTTGGGACCCTGGATCAGAGTTTCCTGGGAAAAACGCCGCCCTGTGCCCACCTTTTTTAAGGGAAAGGGCCTTTTTTGCAGGGTTTAAAGGGTGCCCCCTTTAGCAAGAGATCTGCCCCTTTTTTCTTAAGTGGGAAATTTAAACCCCCCTGGGCCACTTTGCCCTTGAGTACGCTTTGCTGAGAGGAAAAAGAGCCCTTTGCCAAGATCGTGACCGGGGTGACTCCCCCCCTGCCACGGCCCGGCATTGGGGTTTTCCCGAGGCCCCCATTGCCCCCCTCCCGTATCGTCTGGGGGAAAGGGCCCCTGCAGGTGGACAACCCAAAATTTTTGAGCAGGAGTTTTTCCCACAGGGGTGCCCCAAAAACTGTGCCCTTTTTAATTTCGCCAGCCCGGATTTATTTTCGGAAAGGGGCGTCCGCCCTTTGCCCCCCAAATCCGGGAAACGGGCCCGCACCTTGGGGCCCTGGGTTGGGAAGGCATCCCTAGGTGGGGGAACTCATCCTTTTCCGTGCCTTACAAGCCTGGGGGGAATCACGAATGACTCGGACTTGAAAATTTCCCGGTCCTGCTCTCCTGGCTCCCGGGTCCACCGGGAAATTATTTCATCCCCTGCCCCCCTGGTGTCCAGGTAAACAGCTTCCAATTGGGTTAAAACGGAGAAAACCGTTTTGAATCCTCGGTCCAGGGGGGTCCCGGGACCCCTTTTCTTACAGTCCCAAGGGGTGACCCCCACGGGGGTCTTGCACAAGGAAAAATCTCCTTCTATGTGTTCTTAATCTTCCTCAGGATCCTTTGGGGGCTTCCGTAGCGAGCCCCATGCCCCTACGCTCAATTGGAAGACAGGTGAGGTGTTGCGGGGATCCTGACGGCCAGAACCTTTGCCTGGTGGCACCACGCTGGTGCGCTTCGCTTTTCCCCAAACCGTCCCCCCGGGGCCTTTGCCAGGTTGCCACGGAAATCCCGGTTTGGCGGACGTCTTCCTAAAAAACCCCCCAACCCTTTCCCTCAGCCCCCCCATCCCCGATTGATTTACTCCCGGGAACCGTCCTCCAGGGGGCAGGCTCTACCCGCTGCCCCGGGGGGGGAAAACCAAGCCTGTCAACCTACATTCAGGAAAACCTCCAAAGGGTTCATGCAAGTCCCCCTCTCGGCGGGGCGGGATTTTTCTTTGTGCAGAAGAAAGATGGCCCTGGGCCCTTGTATCGTTTTATGGGGGACGTAATAAAATCATGTGAAAAACCGCTATCCCTTCCCATTGACACAGAACTTTTTTACGGATTTTAGAGCAAAAAATTTTTTGCAAATTTGACTGGGGGGCCTAAAACCCTCATTCGATTCGAGAGGGGGATGAGGGGAAAGACTGCTTTTAACACCGGGATGGTCACTTGAGTACCTCGTCATGCCTTTTCGGTATGTAGGACCATTTGAAGTATCGTGCTTAAACCCGGCTGCCTAAAAACTCCGGCTCCCACCCACCATGGTATTCCAATCCTTCCATGTTCCTTGTTGAAAATGAGGTCCCAAAAGTTTTTCCCCCGAAGGTTGTCCCCCGTCTTCCGAACGGAGTCACAACATCTTGTTGTCAAAAAAATCCGGGATATGAAGCCCTTTTCCCTTATCGACGGGAAGGGGGTTTGGGGCCCTGAAGAAAGATCTGGACCGGGGGACAACTCCTGTACCGGTGGTTTGGTGCAAAAGATCTCCAGGCCGGGAAAAAGGGGGGAGGGCTAAAGGGGGGGGGTACTGTTGCGAATGGCGCCCGCCCAAACCAGCTGCATGCGCCGTGCGTCAGCCCTGTCCCCCGTATGGGCGAGGGGCCGCCGCCCCCTGGTGTCGGGGCGACGACCGACCCCGCACCCGGTACCACCTGGCCACGGGGGCCCCAAGTCGTCAGCAGCCCCTGCTGCCCCTGCGCCGGTCCCCCGTGCTGTGGGGCGCGCGCGGCCGCCTTTGTAAATTTTTAAAGGACCAGCGCCCCAGTAATTGGTTTTACGGGCATGCCTTATATTACCTCCCCCGGATTCTAATGCCTTTGCTTAAAAAAGCATTTCCTAAAGTCTTGCCCATCCCCCCGGTACCTCCCGTTTGCCCCCGTCTTGACCCAAAACCTCTCCCGCCTCCCCCTATTTCCCTCCCTGCCCTTGACCACGAACCTTTTCCCGCCTGTCCCTGATTTACTGCCGTCCCGATATGAGCCTACCTTTAGATTCTGTACCGTTACCTCGCTGTCCCCGCAAGCAAGTCGCGTCGGGGGGTAGCGCCCGGGTAGACCCCGTGCACAAGTCCATCGCGCTTTGGGCGGGCTTGGTGAAAACCGGGACCTACTTAGACCCCCAATCCCCTGGCGAGGCTTACACCATCAAATTGGGTGGTCCAGTGGATCCACTTCTATGACCGGGACCGTGACATATGCTATGCAGTTCCACACATTGGCTTCTGAACTTGCTTGGAACAAAAAAGCCCTAGTTGCAGTTTTCTGGTGGGGCCTCACTGGGCGCATTAAGGATGAGCTGAAGAGTATAGCGATAGAACTTCACCTGCAGCCAATGCCCTTCCATCCTCGCAAGCCACCTCACCTTGTATCTTTCCCCCCCAAGTCTCCCAACCCGGACCCGTGTCCCTCAAGATGAACCTATGGAGGTGAATCGGGCTCATCTAAATCGGGCTCATCTAAATCCGGAGGAATGCATTCGCTGGCGCAGTCTGAACTTGTTCTTTTACTGTGGTAGTGCCAAGCATTATCTGAAAAACTCCTCAGTCCGCCCTGCTGCGGCCCATTAACCCCAGTGCCATGGTCTTGTGTGTGAGGCTACCCTGGGTAGAGACAATACCATCCTTCGTCTGACCACTCTGGTCACTCTCCGCTATGCTTCTGGCTCTACGTTGGAAGTTCCTACTATGTTGGGTTCTTCTGAGAACTTTATTCATCAGTCTCTGCTAGACAAGTATTGCTTGCTTGTCTCCTATTCAGAGAAACCCATGAACTTCTTCTCCATCAACGAGGAGATTCTGAAGGAACCAGTCCAGTTCTGT
Organism: Phyllomedusa bahiana; assembly: GCA_025379985.1. Classification (NCBI taxonomy): domain Eukaryota; kingdom Metazoa; phylum Chordata; class Amphibia; order Anura; family Hylidae; genus Phyllomedusa; species Phyllomedusa bahiana. The sequence continues at coordinate 26,716 of JAODAL010037581.1, forward strand.
ACCAAGCCTCAGTCTCTATAGTTTGGAAGTTCCCACAAGGGGAAATTTGTATTAGTTTGCCAAATTCTTCTGTTCGTTCTTTGGGGCTTGTGGTTCCAGCTTCACGCTCCATTGTTGGATTGGAAAATAGGTAAATTTACCCATTGGCGAGCAATTAAATCAAGCTGCCTCAAAACTGCACGTCCAGTGCAATCCCACCCACCCATACACTTGCATGTTGCCTCTGTTGTGCCAGCTGTGGAGTCCCAAGTCCAAGAAGATTCTCTGGACTCTCAAGTAGTGATGAGCGATCTAAACGAGAAAAAATTTAAATCGCCCCATTTTCAGTTATCAAAAGGTTCCGATTTTTATAGATTTTTTTCCCTTTAAAAATTTTTCAAAAATCATAATCGCGGATTCAAATAGCGCCATTTTCACAGCTTCCTGTATTTTTTGCAGCCAGCCAATCAACGCAGAGTACAGACGGGGGTCAAGAACGTCACCCATGGGGGGTGTAGGGATCTCATTGGCTGCTAAAATGACATGACGTTGTTTTATCCATGTCACGGCACTTCCTGCTCTCCGCCATTAGCTTCACTGTGAACAGAATGGATAGCTGTCTCTCTGCTCAGCTTTTTTCAAAGTTAGTAGACACTCTTTCCCAGGTTAGGGTACAGCAAGATTAGACAATTCTAGTCAGTATTAGTCAGAGATTTGGAAACAGCTGCAGTGCCCTAAACTTCCTCAGTTCAGTTTATGAGGGGGATGGGGGCGCTTGGTTCAGGGGGCAGCTGCATCAGACACAACTACGTTAATCTCTCATATTAAATCTCTGTGAGAAAGCAGCATATTTTAATTCTGCATTGCCCTAAACTACCTGCAAGCAGTTTCTGAGGAGGGGGGTCGCTTGGTTGTGGTGGGAACTTTTGCATCATACACAGCTATGTTAATCTCTCATAAGAAATCACTGTTCTATAGTGTTTTATTCCGGAAAATGTCATTCCTTGGCCACAACGTCTGTGCTGCAGTGTAATATGGACAGCTAGTGTACAGGACTCTTAGGAAATCAGCCCTAAACCGAAATAGCTTTGATACACAGCTTTTGGCAGAAAACTTCATTCCATTCCATTTATTCGCATGCAGCAGTTTCTTTGGGGGGACAGCTGGTGTAAAATACCCCATTCTTCCATAAGACCCAATTTCCAAGATATTCCATGGAGAAATATCCTGTTTATAATCCTTAATGCTTGTCGCATAAGACCACGTTGCTTGGCTATTCCATAGAAAAAAGTCAATGGCTACTGCCTACTTGGCAGCTCTAAATTACAAGGACAGAAGGAAGAATACTGTTGATTGGTTGTCAGAGTTGTTCCACAACACCTAATTTCTTACATAATCTGTGGAAAAAAAATTCTATTTGTACCCCTGGTTGTCAGAAAAGACCGCATTTCTTAGATAACCAGGTGTACAAATAGAATTTTTTTCCACTGATTGTCAGTTGTCAGAAAAGACCACATTTATTAGGTATTCCGTAGAAAAAAAATTATATTTGTACCCCTGGTTGTCAGAAAAGACCACATTTCTTAGATAGTCCATGGAAAAAAATTCTATTTATACTCCTGGTTGTCAGAAAAGACCGCATTTATTAGCTATTTGATAGAAAACATTTCTATTTCTACCCCTGGTTGTCAGAAAAGACCGCATTTCTTAGATAATCCGTGGAAAAATATTCTATTTGTACTCCTGGTTGTCAGTTGTCAGAACAGACCACATTTCTTATATAATCTGTAGAAAAAAGTCAATTGCTAGTCCTACTTGGCAGTTGTAAATTACAGGGACTGAAGGAAGAACACTGTTGATTTGGTGTTACAGTTCTTCCATAACACCGCATTACAAAGATATTCGATAGAAACTATTCTGTTTCTTATCCTAGTTGCCAGTTGGAAATTATAGGGATTTAAGAACACCTGTGATTTGCTGTCTTTGCAGTACACTTTTTCAATAAGAGACTGTGAAACAATCTTCTAGACCTTTTTAATATTAATCTTTCTGAAAATAGAGCAAACTACAGGTGGTAAGCTAGCAAAGAGGGGGATAGGACGTGGAGCTAGAGGTACGAGAGAAGGCGCTCCTTCCAGTGCTCCGGACAACACACAAGCGAGCACATCGTCAGTTGCAGGACCGTCAGGCCTGTCATCGCTCGGTCGGTTACCTGTGAATCTGGGTAATGAAGAGCGTCGCCAAGCTGTTCTTCAGTGGTTAATGCAACCTGCATCCAGGGGTTTTACCTCCTCGTCCTCTCAGTCACGGCCACAAATGTCGTCATCATCATCGTCAGCATCAGCCCAACCTGAAGCAAATGCAGCCCAAATGTCAACCCATGTACAGACCACTGTGGATAATCCATGTTCTGAAGAGTTCTTTGTGAAACAATGCGGTTGGGGTCACAAGGCATTTCAAAAGATCAAGAAGTCAAAGAGGATGATTTTGTCTGCTCTAACGCCCAATCGCTGATGCCGTCAGAGGAGAAGGAAGCTGGTCAGTTGGCAGAAATACCGAGCGGTCAGCAACGCCTTGCATTGCCTGTGACTTCTAGCCCGCAGCTTCAGGATGTAGACTGTAAGGACGAGGAAGTCACCTGTGATGATGTTGATAATGACATTGTGGATCCAACGTTGTCTTTTCAGCAGCATTTGCTTGCGAGTGCCTCATCAGTGGACGAGGAGGAAGATGATGGGGTAGTGTCAGTGCGGGTCCGACCTCAGAAATGGAGAGGGTGGTCCACAAGTCCGCTGAGATTAATCCGCCAGCCATGGTCAGTGGTGGCAGCAGAAACACCGATACTAGGTAATCACCGTCCAAGAGGTCCAGGACCTGTGAAGCCTGGGCCTTTTTTGATCAAGCCTCAGATTTGCTGAGCGACGTCATATGCCGGATTTGCCGTCAACGCGTCGGTAGGGGCAAGAATCTAAAGTGTTTAACCACCACGAACATGAAGAGGCACATGCAGCGAAAGCATGAATTGAAGTGGAGGAATCACTTGGAGAAAAAAGGCCACACAGGTCCTGGGCTTCCAACCACTGTGACACCCTCTGTCTCCTCCTCCTCCGCTATTTCCAAGACCAAGTGTTCCTCTGCTGCCCATGTCCCAGAGCGGCATGAGCAAGCATCAGCCCCAGTGCCACACACTGTTGCCCGATCACCACCACCAGAGACACAGCCTACCCTTTCTCCTTCCACCAGTTTGAATTGCACGCTGTACAGTGGCCAGTCTAGCAGCCAGCCGTCTGTGTGCCAGGTGTGGGAACTGAAGAAACTCTTTCACCCCAACCATCCTAAACCAAAAAGCCTGAATGTCGGCATTGCCAGGCTCTTGGCCTTGGAAATGTTGCCTGTGGACACAGATGCGTTCCACCATGTCATGGCCCTGGCCTGCCCCCAATACCAGATGCTGAGTAGGCATTTCTTTTCCCGCTAAATTGTCCCTGCCCTGGCCAGCCACGTCTCAGAAAAAATCTACAGCGCGTTGGCTGCATCTGTGTCCAGCAAAGTCAATCTGACCACAGATACACGGACTAGTAAGCACTGTCAAGGGCACTACATCTCTGTGACAGCTCACTGGCTGAGTTGGGTGGCTGTCTCTGGTGATGATGGTGGGTCTCATACTTGGCGCACACTCTTCCACACTGCAGGGATGGTGCAGGTTTCCGAAACCCAAGCTCCACGGGTAGCATCACGTGCCAAGAGAAACCAGGCCGTGTTGAAATTAATGTGTCTTGGAGACCATCAACACACAGGTCAAGAGCTGAGACCGAGCAGTGGATGGGTGATAAGAAACTGGCGCCAGGCAAGGTGGTGTGCGACAACGGGAGAAATCTCCTTGCTGCCCTTAAGATCGGTAGGCTTGCGCACATCCCTTGCGTGGCACACGTCATGAACCTGGTCGTGCAGAAATTTCTAAAGCGCTACCCGAATCTTGACTGCCTGCTGAGGAAGGCTCGAGGTCTGAGCTCACACTTCCGGTGTTCGCACCCTGCGTTCGGCCTGAATGCCTGCATTGCAGCGTCATCTTGGCTTCCCTGTCAACCGTCTCATTGTTGACGTGGCAACACGCTGGAATTCCACCCTCCACATGCTCCAGCGATTGTGGCAACAGTGTAATGCCATTATGCAGTATGAAGTGGTGCATGGCCTGACAAGCAGTGGTGCGGACCTCGAGATGTTGAGCCATAGAGAGTGGAGGCAGGTGAAAGATATCTGCCCATCCTTGCCAGTTTTGAAGAAGCCACAAAAATGGTCAGTGAGGACAATGCCCTTGTCAGCATGACCATTGTGGTGATATTAGTTCTGGAACAAGTGTTGGACACTCTAAAACAGCAGGTCCCAGCAGTGACGGAGGAGTAGGCGGACACAGATGCCGACACAGAGAATAACTCGCCATCGGATCAAGAAGGCCCGATAGTTTCCTAACTTTATAGGTCTTAGTTAGGCGGTGTTTCGGGGTCCAGGACTGGTGCAGGGTGGCACTTCAGCTCTCAGAGCACAGTGTATGAGGCTAGCCAGGGCTCTGTTGATGCTGATGATGAGGAAACGGAGGAGGAGGCATGGCTGGACAACGACACTACCGATGTCCCTGCCTTGGAAAGAGGTTGGATTTGAGGCGGAGGAGGAAGATGAGGAAGATCTGTTTATTGCCCCGCGACCCCGAGGCTTGTGAAATCCTGGCTGAATCTCTCATGTGAGTGCTTGGTTGCTCCATTTCCTGCAACATGATCGATGCTGTCACGGTCCATGATATGTTCCTGTCCTTACGCTGCGGCCTCTGCTGCGAACCGCAGTCGTACCTATGTTCCTATCGCAGATCTGGTTCCTGTTGCAGTGCTGCTGTGAGCGCTCCTGTAGCCGCTGCTTACTCACCTGTGATTGCTGTGCGGCTTTCTCTTGCGGGCCATGCTGCTCCTCCATCTTGGCTGCTGCCCTATTCCTTGTAGCTCTATAGAGGGCGGCGGCCACATCTTCCCTTTCTTTATTCCCACAGTGTGCAGCGGGGTTGGGCTTCCTCTGCCTATCCCCTTCCACCTGTGGGTTTATAAGCCTGCTTCTCCTCACACTCCCTGCCTGATCCTTGTTGTGTCTTGTTGTGTCATATTGTGTCATATTGTAGTCTGTTGCTGTGTGGTTTCTGATCTTGTTTGTTAGCAGTCTGGTGTGCTCATGTGGTCTCTTTGTGTCTGTCTGTGTCTTTGTGAGTTTCCTTGCCTTGTTCTCTGTCCATGTTCCTGCGCTGGTTATGCCTTGGTTTCTTGCCTGAGTCCTAGCCTTAGTCTCTGATCTTGTTCTTGGTGTTGTTTCCAGTCAGTCTGTTTTGTACCTGGGCTTCTGTTTATCCTTCTTGTTTGGCATCCGTTTAGTCCTGTCCTTGTCTTTCTGTACCTGCACATATCTACTCCTAGTCTGCTGTATCTTGTTCCCTTATCCTGTTTGTGCCTAGATTTGGCACTTCTGGCCTGTCTGGTCAGCTGCCACTGCTGGGGACTGCTCTGAGGTAGCACCTGGTGGCTGTTGGGGTCAGCCAACCTTACCATCAAAGGCTCTGCGAAGATGCACATGCCCAATGGCCACTTAGTTACGCCCCCTCGGAGCAAGCCCGGCAGTGGTCCAGTGGGTCCACTACCCGCTTTCCCTGCTCACCCGTTACAGATGCATCAAGGCAATCAAAATAAACAACAGTTACTGGGTGGCCGACCTGCTTGATCTGCATTACAAAGCGAAAGTCAGCACTTTCCTTCCACCCACACAAATTGACAGTCGAATGCAGGAATTTGTAACCGTGCTCATTGATCAATTCGAGACATCTGTTGTGTCTGCTTCACGTTCTAATGTCACGGTGGAACAACGTCAGCAATGTGACAGCAGTAGTGGCAAGTAGCCGTAGTAGCAGCAGCAACACCTGGCATTGTGACAGAAGCCTAATGGGTGACCTCTGGCAATCATTATTTACCAGCTCACCAACGCCTGTAATGCACGGCACAAATCAGACACTATGACTATGACTAAGGGCGAGATATTCCGAGCCCGAAACGCGTCAGCGTACTAGTTCCGGTGTTACTCTGGATACTACTCCTATCCGCTGACAAGGTGCCTTTTTCCTTTATACCATATGTTTTTATACAAATGACTTTATAAATAAAATTTTTGCATGCTCTTAAAATATCCCAGTGGGTCGTGCTGGACTTTCGTTACAAGTATTCTCCACAAATCAGACACACAGAGACCGCCTTAAGAAAATGGTCCACAACTACCTGCGGCTCAACACCGATGTTTTTGGACATGATCCAGACCCAATCGACTTCTGGGTATCCAAAATGGATGAATGGCCCAAGCTTGCTCGGCACGCCATAGAAATGTTATCCTGCCCAGCAGCCAGCGTCATCTCGGAGTGGACCTTCAGCACAGCCTGAGGAGTGATAACTGACAAACGTATCCGGCTTTCCCCTGAGAATGTGAATCGTTGGACTTTTATCAAAATTAATCAAGCGTGGATCTCTGATGATTTTGTTGCCCCAGTTGCCGAGGTCACCGATTAGTAGCCGGTCTACTTCACAATGTGAACTACACATTTCTCTTTGAAAAAGAAATGGTCTTATTGAAAAACCTTTTTGAAAATACTAATTTCTTATTGCTAATTGTATTCAGAGTGTTCAAAAGGTCATTTTGCTGGTTTTGTGGTCAGGAGACTGTAAAAGACACCAATAGTAAAGGTTTTGTTAAAAAAAAAAACTTATTCCAAGTACTCATTTCTTCTTGAAATTTTTTAGCAGTGTCAATGGTTTTGGGATCGTGCTGCTGTTAAGAGACAGCACTAGTAAAGGCCTTATTCCAAAAAATGTTGTTTCAAACAGTCATTTCTTCTTCAAAATTTTAAAGAGTGTCCGAAAGGTCATTTTTGCAGCTTTTGGGGTCATGCTGCTGGAAAAGACAGTGATATTCAAGGTTCTATTCTAATAAATCTTGTTTCAAATACTCATTTTTTCCTGCTAATTTTCTTCTCAGTGTCCAAAACGGCATTTCTGCTGGTTTTGGGGTCAGGCTACTGTGAAAGGGGTGCCAGGTGTGCCAATAGGGCAGTACTCCTGTCAGGGGCCCTAATCAAAAAAGGGGCCCATTGATACGTTAAAAATAGGAACTAGTAATGGGTGGGGGCCCCATTTGATTTAGCTGCATGTGGCCATGAAACGGTTAATAGACGACTGACGGCAGCATTGGTTCTCATCGCACCCACTCTAACTACGGCCCTGCCAGCTGAACCTCTGTGTTCCCCATTGGGATGTTCTTGCTGCCACCACATATATGATATGTTCTTGGTCCCTGGTGCAAAAAGTGATAGGGGTCTCCTGACAGTTACCAGGGGGCCCCGTGGCAGCCGCTAGCACTGAACTTCCTATAGCTACGCTGTCCTCATCTTTTCTGTTAGCCATTGAAAGGAATGAATTATTTTAGCCTGTGAATTTTTTTTCTGGGACTCTTAGAGCCAAATTGTCTTGACTAAGATGTACCACATATCCAGTTTACTGTTGTGTATGGTAATTCCAGCTTCTCCTCACCTGTTTGGGTCTAACATTTAACCTGTTCATCCTCTCCCATTGACTTTAATGGGAATCGACAATTGACCGAGATCGGAAATCGTAAATTGGCACGAAATTTCTCAAAATCGGCAATCGTCGACATCTTGATATTTTTACTGATCGCTCATCACTATTCTCAAGTCATCACGGATTCCCACCCAGCTCTCCCCCTGTCTACCATTTCTGCTGTTACAGTTCCCCTAGACCAAGAAGTTACTCGGGACTGTCTAGACATCTCCTCTGAAGACAGTTTTTAGGATTCCAAGGAGGTGGTTACCCCAGGCTGTCCAGTTATCTGTTACCTCCTGTGTTACAACTAACTTCCTGACTCAGTGTCAGTTCCTGGATGTTCTTCAGTGAGCTTGACCCCTGGCTGCTGTATTGCTGCTGCTACACCTGTGGATACCTGCATTAACCCTGCGTTAAAGAGAATGTGTCATCAAAAATGACTTATTGTTAAACTCACGTTTTTATGTTAAACATATTTTTTAAGATTTTTTGGTTATATTTCTTTTTAATTTTTCATATCGCTTTCAATATTTTTTAATAATTCTTAAGTCCTGCAGTTTTCACTTTGGCCACTAGGCCTTGTTTTGCACTGATTTAACAGCAGTCAGAGAGATACTTTACAGCAGCTTGATGCACATAGGAGCCCTAAGACTGTTTCTGTCCCATAGACTTCAATAGGACAGTTTTCTAGTCATGCTGTGTGACCTAGGAATAATTCACTATGCAGGGAGGAGGGGGCTGAGAGCTGTGACTATCGTCTCTTGTGACTGGTGGATCCTGTGTTATCTATTCACACTGGTGTCTCCTTTCAGTTTGACCCTGCTTGTGTTAATAATGAGCAGACACTGAGAATCTTTATCTATAGGGCAGGAAGTATTAGACAATTATTAGTGAAAACTGCAGGACTTAAGAATTATTAAAAAATATTGAAAGTGATCTGGAAAATTAGAAAGAAATATAACAAAAAACTCTTAAAAAATGTGTTTAACATAAAAACGTGAGTTAAACAATAAGTCATTTTTGATGACACATTCGCTTTAATCCTGCGCTATCCAGTGCTGTTGTTGTACGAGTCTATTACCAACGTCATTCCTGCTGCTATTAGTTACCTGCCTCGGACTCTGTTACCTGCCTACGGCTACACCTGTTTTGGTCCGTCACCTCTGCCAGTACCCGGTGTCCCTCTGTCCTGCTTCGGCTGTCACCGCGAGTAGCTGCATCAGGGGCAGCGATCTGGGGGTTCCCCGCAGCCAAGTCCATCCGAACTTGCAGCGGGCTCCGATGAAGACCAGGGTTCCCCTTAGACTCCGCTCCCCAGCGTGGTCTGCTATACCATCGTTGCTTGTGGAGTCACAGAGAATCCACAACTACACGGGCTCTGACCCCGTTATCGTGACAACAGTGATGTAAGTAAAGGAAGTGACATGTCAGCAGAAAACTGGAGTTTTCTTTTATTTTACTTGGGGCCCAGGAGCTATTTAAATTACTTTATTACGAAGTGGACAATCCCTTTAAGCAAGTAGAATTAGATTATTCCCTAATGTGACACCTTTCAGGACAGTGTGTACATGGAAAAATGTAACTAGCCTAAACCCCTTTAAGACATAACATATGTATCCCAAAGGCCATGGTCAGATGTTCAGTCAGAGCAGTATTAACAATATCCCTATACGAGGCCCTAATTAAAATTTTAGAAATGGGGCCAGATAGGAACTGGCAATAGGTGGGAGGTCCAGAAACTCTAACTGTGTGGGTCTCTGACCATAGTACCAATATTACACAAAAGAGACTTGATAAAAATTGGTTCTTCCCACACTGATGGAACAGTCAGTGGGAGCAAAGCTGGACTATTTCATTTGAAAGCATGGACCATGCTGCCGTATATGTGCAAATATAGCAGCACTCCACATTCCACTTTACTAAAGTACGTAGAAGGATTCTTGACCATATGTGATTCATGTGATATGTCAGTCTTTTCTATGTTTACAATAAAGTGACATCACCACAACTTAAAGTGAGACATGACCTTTAGTAAACCATGGCTTATGTATCAGGATACTGCATTTATATCATATATCCCATTCACAACTTGGAGGTTAGTCAGTTAAAGTGGTTTACCCATTTAGCACTGTAATGGAAAACAGGCCCCCGAAAATTTCTACTTTAGAGTGGAAAGTGGGTTACACTTGCGAACAACTCTCCATTCATTTCTATGGAAGTTCTGAGTACAGCACCTGTACTGGGAACTCTCACAGAATAGAATGGAGAGTACTGCGCACGCCAGACCAACTTTCTGTTCTGAAGCGGAGACTTTCGGGGATCTGCACCTGACACACTTTGATGGCACATTCTATCGATATGACATCAAAGTATAAGATGGGAACACCCTTTTAATACACATATTTGCAAACTTTTCCCCAAAAGAGGAATTCCGGGACTGCGCAAAAACAGAAAAAACCCCCAGGAGTGAGTGTCATTGTTTACGGGGGCACTCCAATTACTACTTATGTCCAATTATTTTTTGTTAAAAGGGGTCTTTGGGATAAAAATTGAAATACCATGGCTTTAATCGGCAGGGTCCAACCCATGAATTTGAGAGCAGAACCAGCATTTCTCTTGCACAGATTCTCTTGTCCGGACATCCATTGTGTAGGAAACTCGGCTTTTTGTAGTAAGGGGCTGCGCATCTTCTTTCCCCGGGGATCAATGGGATCAGAAAAAAAGGGGACTAAAATATCCAAATGATATGCCATCAATTTCAGTGTTGGTAAAGTCCATTTAATGTGGATATTCTGACTGGCATGGTTGGTGAAAATTGGGTATTCTGTTATGGTATGCGGAACTGCAAGAACATCATGAAAACTTTGCAAAGTTTGTACTGGGAAGCCCAAAAAATTATCTGTGGGGGAGAAACATAAAAAACCCACAACTTTGCCCTTTTTTTGCTATGGTTTAATTTTTATGGAGTTCTCAGCTCGGTGTAAATTACATTTTGTTCTTTTATCTTTATTCTGCAGGTTGGTACGATTCCAGGTGCTACCAAATTTATAGAGTTTTTGTTATGTTTTAGTACTTAAAAAAAAGTCAGGGCTCTTTTTTGCTAGCTGAAGTGTAATTCTTATTGATGTCTCTTTGGGATACATGTCACTTTTTGAAGACTTTTTATTCCAATTTAGTTGAATAAAAAAACACAACTTTAGTGTTGGTATTGTGTCAACCGTACAGGCTAAATAATGTTATTATATTTGTTTAGTTTTCTAAAACTTCATTAAGCTTCTAGTTGCCATGACAACCACACCTGGTGCCGTGAGCGTGGGGATCAAATCCCGTTAGGGGGAGATTGAACAGTGGATCGGTTATATGCTTAGTACAGTTGAAAAGAGACATATCTCCATTAAGTTCAGCAAAGGGTGGGGAAAGTTCTGGATGAAGGGAGGGGGATAGGGTATTTTTAAAGGGGTTGTCTCGCTACAAAGAATAGCTTTCAAAATATAGGGAACACTAAATGAAGACATTTTCCAAATATATTGCTTTGTTCATCTTTTTTTGTTAAGGAGCTACAAGTGATTTTATCACCTCCCTGGCTCTTTCTGTGCCCTCAGAGACCAACCTGTTTACTCCTTTTCTCTGTTGTTTGTTCTATGTGATAGCAGGGAGTGACGTCATCACACAGGTCCTGGCATCTCTGTGCTGGCTGGCAGTAACAAGCTTGATTTTATCTGATCTTTCAGACAAAAGCTAGTAATTACTGCTGTTTACTTTAGATAAACCTCCTGCTAGCAGTTTCAGTAAAGCTTCTAAACTAATCTAAACTAATTAGCAGACTGAAAACACCGAGTTGAATACATGGAGTAAATGCAAGGAGCTCCTATGCTAATTACAGACAGTCTGACCAGGAAGTGACAAGATGCATCTATGAAACTCTGAGGGGAGACAACCCCTTTAAGCTTTGTTTTCCCTTTCTGATGCAGACTGAACCCATAAGGCAAGAACCAACCTGCCCTAAAGAAATATTTCGTTCCTGACCCCAAAATTACCATCAGACTGAACCCAAAAATTTTATACGGCTACATAAATATTAATATAATTTAATAGTAAGTAGTTATCTAAGCCTTTCTTAAAAGCCTCACCTATTACTGCTGTGTCCAGCTCCTCAGGCAGCTATTCCACAGATTTACAGTTCCCATCGTGAAGAAGTGTTTTTTTTTCCTCTGGAGATTGAATCCTTTTTTCCTCAGATTAAGGGAATGTCCTTTAGTGTTTTGAGTTGGTTTTACAGGAAACAACTTTTCTCCATCCTTTTTGTAGGGACCATTAATATACTTAAATAAATAAATAAATAAATCAATCATGTCTCCCCGTAGCCGTCTTTTCTCAAGGCTAAATAAGTCCAATTCTTTTAACCTTTGTTCATAACTAAGATCCTCCATTCTTCTTATAAGTTTGGTTGCTCGTCTTTGCACTTTCTCCAGCTCCATTACACCCTTTCTATAAACTGGAGCCCAGAACTGAACAGCATATTGTAAATGCGGCCTCACCAATGCTTTATATAGTGGTAATATTTCATCTCTGTCCCACGAATACATGCCTCTTTTAAAACATGTTATTACCTTGCTGGTCTTAAAGACTGCTGATTGGCATTGTCCTGTTCTGTAGTCTATGATCTACAAGTACACCCAGATCCTTCTCAACAAGCAATTCTCAAAGTTTTTTTTATCCAATAGGATATATGGTGCCTGCAGATTGTTAGTACCACAGTCATGTTTTCAACGGCATGTAGTGGACCCTCTGTGCCTCTACTGGGCTTACTCCAAGGGAGTGGCCATCAGGTTCTTCACAGAGCCTTTGATGGTAAGGATGGCTTAACCCTGATCACCGCCAGGTGCGAACTCAGAGCAGTCCCCGGCAATGGTAGCTGAAGCCAGACAGGCCAGAAACACCAATGGAGGCACCACACTGACAGAGACAGAGACACAGGGAATGGGAAACGACGGAGGCCAAGATACCAACATGTGATGGAGGAGAAGAAACAGGTACAGTACTAAGGCCAAACAATAAACATAGAACAGACAAAAAATGGTGGCCAAACATGACAAGGAACACATACAGAAACAGACTAAGAATAGAAGGAAGAACAGAGGTAAGCTAGAAGCTCAGACAGATAAGGAGCACACACAAGCAAGGAGCTCTGACAAACTACGTGCATACACAAGCAAAGAGCATACAACCAACCAGGAGCATCAGATCAGCGAAGGTACAGGCAGCAAACAGTAAAACATCAGCATGAACACAAACATTACTAGGAACATGGAACTAGGCAAACAGACAAAGATTAGACTAGACAGACAAGACAGAATGACCAGAGCCAAGTAGACACCAAGGCTCCGGCCCCGAGGAGTGGGAGAGGGTGCTTAATAAAGACCCTGGTGACAGGTGATTGGCTAGGCAAGCCACACCCAGCTGAACCTACACAAGAAGAAATAGCAGCAGGATCGGCCATGCCTCAGTTATAGCCAGGAGGATCAGAGGTGGCCACATGGTGCACTCAGCATGGCCAAACAAGCAGGAAAAGCCGCATGGCAAATGCAAGCTAGGTCACAAGCGACAGTGAGCACTGTGGCGTGACAACCACATTTGCCAACTGGATGCCGAATCACTCAGTGTGTCCAGATCTGCTTGCACTTTACTAACATCTTCCATAGGTTGCACTACATTACATAGCTTGGTTTCATCTGCAAAAATTGAAACAGTGCTATTAATCCCCTCCACTATATAATTAATAAATACATTGAATAAAAGCGAACCTAGTACTGAGCCTTGGAGTCATTACTTATAACCAGGGACTATTAGGAGTAGGAGTCATTTACCACTATTTTCTGAGTAAGAAAGTG
>JAODAL010037582.1:0-40217 GCA_025379985.1 Phyllomedusa bahiana
AGGGTTAATGAAGGGGAGAGAACTGGCTCTGTGATATATAATTATATGCGAGAAAAAGTTGGCTCTTGAATATGGGTTTTAAACAGAGAGAGGAGCGACTCTGTGAAATATAGAGTTATATGATAGGGAGAGAAGCTGAGCTTAGTGATATATGGGGTTATTTATAGAGGAGAGGAAACGAGCTCGTGAATATGGGTTATATAGAGGACGAGCTCTGTGATATATAGGGTTATATGATAGAGGAGAGGAGGTGAAAAGGAGATGATTGTTTTGTTGGAGGAGCAGCTGCTAGAAATGGTTTTCCAAGGCTTCAAAAAACCATCCTACCCCATCCTACTGTGCTAAGAAAAAATCCTGCTCCTTCCATCACCTTCTACTCTACGTCCCCCCCGATCCCTCACGGATGACATCACATTCATGGATCATATGATGCTGCAGACAATCACTGACCTTTGAAGTCACATGTTGTAAATGGGTATAGACTGTAAACCCTTAGGACATCATATGATCCAAAATGGGATATAACCCCAATGAGGCCCGGAGGGAACACGGAGCCTGCCAGTGGGAAAGGTGGCGTGGGAAAAAATCTTTTTTAGGTAAGGGGGGAAAGGTGGTAGAGAGGTTTTTAAAATTCTTGGTAAACGACTGGACAATCCCTTTAAAGGCGGGGCTTAATGGACTGGTGATTTTCAACCTAATAAACTATGTTACTATGTAGAATGTCCCATAGATGCCCCGGGAGAGGGAGATGGAGATGCTGGAAGAAGCCGAGAGGCAAAATATATACAGTAACTATTGTTTAGCAGTGGATTCTCCCTCCCATTTTATTACTTCATCTCTGGACTTTTCTGACCGGTCTTTAAAACTCCTTAGCTCCACTTTATTTAGGGATCACAGCAGCGGTTATACGATTATATGTATGTAGAATGTGAGATGGTAGAATTCTGAATCATGAATATAAAATGCTCATGAAGGCAATTTTATGGCCCTTTCTCTTTTCAGCTTTCAGGGGTCTTCAAAGGGGGCATGAACAATTTTTTTTAAAAATGCTATATCATGTGACCAAACGGGCAAACAACCCACCATGTTTTCATATTTTACATATTTTGTAAAGGCAAAAAAATGCCAAAACTTTCCCCCCCAGTTCAATTTTTTTTCCTACTGTGAAATTCTCTCGGGTAAGGTCATTTAATGAGCATATTAAAATAATAGGGCCCCCAAAAAACAAAACCCCCGGTGGTCCCCACTATAACAGGGATCCATTCGGAGTATGTCCCTTTAATCCCCCCCCTTTTTGTTTTCAAATCATGAGCCATTGTTTTCCCATTTAAAAACCAAACATTTTCCCCCCCAGCCCCAAGCATTCTCTTTTTACTTCCCAAACCCTTTTTTTTTCCCCCACCGTTGTGCTCACTCTAGTCCTTTATGTACAATTTATTTGAGGGGGGTTAAAACTTCTGTTTTTTCAGCATGGGGGTTCCTAGGTTAAAACCCCTTTCAGGAAACCAAATGTGGTTTTTTTTTTTAAATCAAATACCTGATTGATTTTTTTTTTTTTTTTCTTTATATTTATTTTGCCTGTTTGTTTAAATTTTATAAGGAGCACAGAAACGGGAGTAAAATAAAAGAACTGGGGTTAAAACACTCCGCTAAAGACAGTGAGTGTGTGTATTCAAAGGGATACAGAGGACAGGAGTAAATAAAAACACATGGGGTTAAAACACTAACTCCCCAGGGTGGGGGATTACTGGGGCAGGAATAAGACGACAGTACTCCCTTTGAAAGAGAAAATTGATGTTTTGAACTTGCGGCCAGGACTCGAGGAACAACTCTCAGCCCGGGTCGTTTTCCCCCTGGAACAAGCTGTACACTTTGGATCTTTAAGGGGGCACCCTAAAAAAAAATGGTACTAACTTTTAAAAATGATGAAGGGGTAAAAATTTTTTTTTTTAAATTTTTTGCAAAATCCCCACAAAAAATTTTATTTGTGAAAAAACCCTTTAAATTTTTACATGTCTTCATTTGTAACCCATAGTTTCCAGGGGTAAAACCCAGCTGCCCATCGGGTTTGGGGGCCGTGCAGTTTGTGTAAAAGTCCAGCAGGTAAAAGACTACTGATGAAGAAATTGAAGCGAGTTGCGAGGAGCATATAAATGGGTAGCCCCATTATGAAAATTTTACCGGCTTAATACCCAGGTGCCTTTCGGGTGCCACAAACCCCTGGAAAAATATCCAGAAAATTAAAATTTATACAATGAAGTAAAATAAAAATAATCCAAAACCTATTTTTTAAAATGGTTTTTCCCCCCTGGCGTTTTTACAGAAAAATCCCTTACAGTTCTACATCAATGACTGACCCTTTTAGCTTTTGCTTTTTTTCCCAAGAAATCCGTTAGGAGACATTAGTGAGAAGGGATCTAAAAGCAGGCATAAGGCTCTAAAAGGGGTTTAAAATTTGTTAGGAAAAAAAGATAAAAAAAGTTTTCCCGTGCTGCTTTAAAAGGAAAACAGAGGGAGTAAATGCCACCATCTCACTCCCCGCTATGGGGAGAGATAGATTTTCGGTAATCTGGGGAAACTGGGGATAGGGCAACAGGGGATAAGCAAGAACTGTTCTAAAACCCGAAATGAAGCAAAATCAAAAAGCAATGTATTTTGGGAAAGAAAATTCGTTTTTCTTTGGCTAGATGTTTAAAGATAATCAGTGTGGTTTGAATACCCCTTTAAGCTTCAGCTGACTTTTGGCTTTCCTACATGATTTCAAGAAGAGGCATAAAAACGTGTAATTGTTAAGTTGTATGGTTTTTAACACTTGAGAAACTGTGCTAGGATACAACAGACCTGAGGATTCATGACAGCAGGGCAGGCTGGCCACATGGCCTGAGGCGTAACTAGAGTTTCTGCCGGCTAGGGCGGTTCCCCAGTTTGTTTCCCCATTTTATAGACCACACCCTCTTTTAGACCACGCCTCTTTAGTACAGGCTCCTCCTCACAACCTAAATCATAATCACCACTTACAAAAAAAATTATGTGTTTATGTCACAATATTCTAAAATTCATAATTTGGTTACATTTTTGTCAATGGAGCTGTGTAAGGGCTTTTTATTTGCAGGATAAGTTGAGCTTTTCATTGGTATCAGAGTTTTTTCATTACCTTTGAATCTGTAAAGCTGGATGGGGGAAAAATTGGCAATTCTGGCAAGGTTTTTATTATTTTTTCCACATTTACACTCAATAACTATAATTTTATAGATGGGACCGTTACGGACTTTTTTATATGAAATAAAGTATGTTTTGGTGGGGAATCGGGGGTTTTGTGTTTATTTTTATTTATTTTTTGTTTAATCATTTTTCATATAATTGCTCTTTACTTAATTTGCTCTTTTTTGTAGTCCCAATATGGGACTAGACTATATGATTACATTACTGTACTGCTATGTATTACACTGGAAGCCTATTACACTGTAATAAGCTCCTGTATATGCAAATCAACCCCCTCATTTGGCCCACTGCTATGGTACACATGGGCACCCTGTGATCGCATTTCTTGGTTCCCTATGGGTGACAGCTGGGGCACCTTCCCGCTGTTAACCACCTAAGCTACTGTGGGTGATACTAAGCACGGCATCCTAGGGGTCAAATGGCTATCTCCATGCCTGGCAGCAGCTGTACTTTGCAGTCAACCTCCCACTGCAGAGGGGAAAGGGCACAGCTCTACCCTGCACCATCTGGGTGATGACATGGGGGCCCCCGGGGGGATTGAAAAAAAATCTTTTAGAGGACCCCCCTCATCTGCTCTCTGTTGTTACGCCATGGAGTACTGCTGCTGATTCTGGTGGCTCTCTGTGCCCCCCCCCTTCTACACTTAAGAGTAGAAAGGGAGGAAGAAAGAGGGGGTTTTCAACGAACATACAAAAAGGGAGGGGAAATGCATTCAAGCAGACTGTGCACAAGTGTAAAGAGAAAGCAGAGCACCAATAGAAACTGGAGTTTTAACACACAGAGTTCACATTCTGCATGTATAACTGAATGGACACATTCACATGAGAAAATCTGAGACTGCAAACAGATAATCCAGGAGTCTAAAAACAAATGAAGGAATGAAGATTGCAGACTAAAGTTTAGTACAGCCAGCTTCAGACTCACATTTCCTTGTTAGATTGTGAATGGTTTACAGCAGTGATCGGCCGATCAGCTCTGTAATTCCTAGCTATTCCTGTTACAGTTAGATGACTACTAGTGGTTTATAGTCTTTAGTGCACAAAGCGCGGTAAGCATCTGTGCGACACTATGTAATGCGCCAGGGATGTGGGGTAACCTGGGGGCGTCGCACCGCATTCATGGACTTAGACACTTTTATGATTATTTGATGCCAAAACTAGGCTCATAACATTTAGAACAGCCAGACCAGGATAAAGGTGGTGCCTACCAGACTTTTGGATTTGGTCTACACTGCCCTTAGTATACCTCCAAAGAACACCAGACCGGTAAAGGTGGTGCCTGCCCAAATTTTGGTATTGCTCTACACGCCCTGTATGTATTACCTGTAGAAGAAAAGCCAACCAGGGAAAAAACGGTGCCTGGGCCCGACTTTTTGGGATTGGCCTACACTGTCCTGATTAGACCGCAGAAGAACAGACCAGGGTAAAGGTTGTGCCCGACCGACTTGTGGTATTGGGTCAACTGCCCCTTTTTGTATGACCTGCAGGGGGAAAACCAAACCAGGTAAAAATGGTGCCTGAGCCCGACTTTTGGGGATTGGGTTTTCACACTGTCCTTATGTATGACCTGCAAGGAACAACCAGGGGAAAGGGGGTGCCGACCAGACTTTGGTATTGCCTCTACACGTCCGTATGTAGACCGCAGAGGAACAGACCAGGGTAAAAGGGGGTGCCTGAGCCAGACTTTGGGATTTTGGGTCTACACGCCCTGTATGTATACCTGCAGAAGAACAGACCAGGGTAAAGGTGTGCCTAAGCCCGACTTTTTGGGATTGGGTCTCACTTCCTGTATGTATGAACCGGCAGAAAACAGCCGACCAGGGGAAAGGGGGGCCTGACCAACTTTGGTATTTGGGTCTACACGCCCTGTATGATGACCTGCAGAAGAACAGCCGACCAGGGGAAAAGTGGTGCCAGCCAAATTTTGGTATTGGCTCTACACTGCCCGTAGTATGACCTGCAAAAACAACCAAGGAAAGGTGGGGCCTGAGCCAGACTTGGGTATTTTCCTACACTGCCCTTTTTGTATCCTGCAAAGAAAGCCAGACCAGGGGAAAGGGGTGCCAGGGCCAACCCTTTTGGTTTTTTTCCACACGCCCTGATTTATGACCCCGCAGAAAACAGGGTTTATACATTCTTCCGCAATTTTACACTACTTTTAAGAGATTTAAACTGGCCGTCAGTGCCAAATTTAACTTTCACCCAGTGTGTCACAAGAAAACAATCTCTGAATCACATGGATACGTAAAAGTATCAAAAAGTTATTCCCACATAAAGTGACACATATCGGATTTCAAAAATAGGGCTTTATCGGGAAGGTCAAAACTGGCTGCAGCGGAAATGGTTAAATATAAATACTTTGAATAATTATACTTGTCTTTGTCTGGATTTGTTCAATATTGACTTTTTCATGAAGGATAACCACTGACATTTGTAAAAAAAAAAAAAAAAAAAAAACCTTTTTTCTTTCATGCAAAAGTTGTTCAAAGTCTGTAATAACATTATCTATTTACAAGTGTATGAACCCATTTATTTTCCTTGAACTCTGTGTAAAACACCAACAAAGATACTTACTTTGTAAATGTTAGGTTCTTTTTTTTAATATATTTTGCAAAGCTTTTTTTTTTTTTTTTTTTTTACTTTTTTAATAACTGGATCTAGGACCAAGGTTAGTTTTTTTTATTTACCAAAAGTATAATCTCCTAAAAGGTGTATACAAAGTTGATTAACGTTGTCCAAAAATTGGTTAAGGATGGCTTCATGCATAGCGTTTTTAGTAAAAATATGTGTTTTCAGTGGTATTTTTATTTTTTTACAGCTTATAAAAAAAACACTGCAGACAGATGACAGCTGAGTCATAGGGTTGTATCCATACAGTTTGATGGGATATTGATTTCCTTCTCTTACTGCATTTTGCAGAACAAAACCATCTGCCGGGGTCTTTCTGTTGAACGTCAGGTCTGGGTTCGCGTTTAGTGTCCATATAGGTCCCATTGTCTATAAAACAGGATCCGCAGTTATGGAAAGCAGAGACTTTACCTGTTTAGCTACTCCGCTGATTTCCACAGCAATGTCCCCTGCTGAATTTCCAATCCCTACAACCAAAACAGTCTTCCCACGATATTCTTCATAGTCCTTATAAAACCGGCTGTGGATGTAACGACCTTTAAAATCACGGATACCTGACAACAGTGCAAAAAAAATCAATTATCCAAAAAGAACAGAAAAACCTACAAAAAAGGGACTTTACTTACTCAAAAAAAACACTGAAATTTTTTGGGGCATTTTCACAGCTCAGGGGCTGGACTAGACGGACCCACAGCGGGCAGCTCTAGCCTATTGCACCGGGGAAAAATTTAAACAGGTGCAGTAATTGCGGAAAGCATTCACAATCCCACGCTAGGGAACAATTAGATGAAAACTGCACTTATTTAAACCTTTCACACCAGTATGCAAAAAGCCACAGTATAATTATGGGGAATTGCACAAATGAAAAAAACCCCAATAAACCACCACACACTTTTAATGCAGAGGGAGGTGGTTCGGTACAAAGTTGCAAATAAAAAGGGCGATACTGCATACGGTGCATACTGTGTGAACAGGTTTTAAACTAATTCATTTTTTATATCTAATTTTTCCCCCTAGCAGGGGTAAGGGAAACTTCTTCTCAGCGTTTAGCTCACCTTTTTAATTTTTCCCATACAATAGGCTAGAGCTGCCTGCTCCTGGGTTCAGTCTAGTCCAGCCACTGAGCTGTGAATACGGCCCAAAAATTGCAGTATTTTTTCCAAAAAGAACAGAAACATTTTATGATATCTCTAGTGAATCAATGATCAAATCGTCATAATCCTTGACTTTCAATTTTCTGGTGTTCTTTTCATTTAATAACATTTAAAGGGGTTGTCCCCTTGAATAAAGTTATACTTACTTCCCGATGTCCTGCCAATGTTGATCCGGAGATTTCGGTGATCCGCTCCTCCTCACCTCTCGGGGTTTTTCCCCAAAAACTAAACAGACGGGGGCCCCTTTTAAGTAATAGAGCCCCTCCCTCTACAGTGTAGAAAACCCAGAACTGAAGCGAATCGCTGGGGTGCACCGAAGCAGCATTGAAGGGGGATGAGGAGGTAAGTCTAGTTATTTAATTTTTCGCCCAACCGGGCCCTAATTTAATAAAATTTTATTCACATGGACAATCCCTTTAAGTTTTATTTGCAGTAACAAATATAGTAAAATGTCACCAATCAGGCATTATGGGGATGACCATGGTGGTGGATTATTCATTCTGACTGACTCCTCAAATGTTAAAAAAAAAGTTAGTAATAGGAAAGTCTGAATCAGGTTGCTGCAAAAAAAATTTTAAAAATCTTTTAATCCCAACACAGACCCCATTTACTACACTCCCCCCAATGGGGATCAGGAATGCCCACACTGTTTGCGTCCCATAGGATCCTGTAGCAGTCCAGCTGGACTATAAGGGTATGTTCAAATTAAAAGGAGACATTATTTACTTAAATACGAAGACACATGGCCACACTCACAGCTCCATGGCTGGGCAAACCACCATTCCCGGTAGGAGGTAATTAAAGCCCCAGTGTTACACGGGAGAAGCCGCACAGGGGCAGATACTGATGGACAATCACTCACACACTGACTATCTCTGAGGTGGCAATAGTGTAGCACATAACAGCACATTGGATAAGAACCAGTTCACACCACCATGCAGAAGAGCCGCAGCACTGTACAGGGGAGATTGCTCAAGTGCAAAGATACTGATAGACAACCACTAGCATATCTTCTATCCATGAGGAGGTGATTGCTAGTGTTACAATTACACATAGATAAGGCTTCTATAGGGGCCAGTTATACGGTTACATGTGTCCCATGCTGGCTTACAGCCTATTGATGACGCCCGTACTACAGCTCTGGAAAAAATTAGGAGACCACTGCACAGTTTTCTAAAAATCAGCCTCTCTAAATTGTCTGACGGCCATTCCATTCCAGTGTCATTGAATTCCAACCAAAGTCGAACCTAAATTCTACTTAAAGTGCTTCTAAATAGGGGATCACCTGAACTGAACCTATTTAATAAAGCAAAGTAAAAAAAACCTGCTGAGGTCTTCACAATCCTCTTGCAATAGGAACAAGCTGGATGGCAAAACAAGTGCTAGGAATAGGCCAAAAGGAATTGAATAAAAAAAATCTTTAAATATAATTTTTCTGACTTTTCCCTGACCTTAAAACATTAGTCTTGTTGTTTCTAAATACATATGAACTTGTTTTCTTTGCATTATTTGAGGTCTGACAGCTCGGCTGCTGCTTCTTTTTTATTATTTTGAAGATTTCTCATTTACTGTAAATACAACATTTTTGCTTTGAATTTTGGAGACATGTTTTCAGTAGTTTATATAAAATAATGTATATTTTTCTCAAAAATACAGAGAAAAATCAGAGAAACTGAAAATTTTGCAGTGGTCTCTTAATTTTTTTCCAGAGCTGTATTCGCTTGGGCAGGTTGCACAGCATTGAAGTACTTTCATGGTACTAGAGCTTTTATTGCCTCCTACTGGGAATATTATTTTTCCTGCCATTGTGCTGTGAGTACGGTGTCTGTGATTTTATGTTCACACGATCCAGCATTGGCATGTAGAACATAAAAAAACAAACTTTAAGTTTAATCCTTTAAATCTTACGTACTGTGACTCAGTCTCCATCTTCCCAGACTAAGGTGTTCCAAGCGAACGGGTCTTACTTCTAGTCATAGTATAGATGGTGATCGGATCGCAGTACATCATTTTTAAAGGAATGAATAAAAAGGGGTTGTCCGGTTCCTCTAATAAGTTAATAGGAAGCTCCTGGTGGCCCAATAAAAAACAAAAGCCTGTACTCACCTTCCCCCGCTCCTTCTTTCCAGTGCTGGGTCTCCCAGGTCTTCTGCTTTTTTCCACTTCTGAACGGGAACGTCACTGTTGCAGCCGCTGATTGGCTACAGCCATCATGTGCTACTGCTCATACATTACTATTTTGGAGTGAAGAGCCCCAAACAGTGATGGAAGATTTGTCATGTGACCATTACAGCCATCATGTGCTACTGCTCATACATTACTATTTTGGAGTGAAGAGCCCCAAACAGTGATGGAAGATTTGTCATGTGACCATTACAGCCAATCAGCATCTGCAGCGGTGACGTCCTCATTCAGAGGTAGAAGAAAGAAAAGACCTGGGAGACCCAGCGCTGGAACACAAGAGCGGGAAAGATGAGTAGAGGCTTTTGCTTTTTTTTCCCTCCAATAAAGTGTATTTTGGTGCACTGGCATTTGGCAGACTACCACATTTTTGGAGGCGAGCGGTACCATAACACTTAGAAACTAACGTTTGTGTAATGACTAATCCACATAAATTTTAGCATGGGTTTCATGCCAAAATCTATGAGAAACCCTCCTCCAATTGATTTTAGTGAAATATCCATGTCACAGTTCAGCATGGTGGCTCAGTGTTCAGCACGGGGAAGCATGGTGGCTCAGTGGTTAGCATGGTGCCTCAGTGGTTAGCACGCTGCATCAGTGGTTAGCATGGCAGAGCACGGGGCCTCAGCGGCAGGCCCCGGACTGCCCATGGGGCAAACCGGGCATCTGCCCGGCAGGCCGCAGCGCCGGCTCGGAGCGCTCGCCGAGGGGGCCGGTGTTTCCCCCCCCCGGCGGGCCCCGAGTGCCGGCGCAGATACAGGGGCCGCAATGGTCGCATCTGCGACCGGACCCCTGTGGCAGGGAGCTGATAGGCCCCCCCTCGCCACACGGCTGCACGGCCGGGTCACAGACCCAGCCATGCAGCCATCACGTCCACCGCCTGCACCACGCGGTGCAAGCAGCAGCCGAGGCTGAACAGCCTGGATCTTCTGACCAAAAGGGGCACTATTACGATTTGGGGCTCTATGGATCGGGAGCTTGTACAGAGTTGGTTATTGATAGGAAAAGTGCTGGAAAAGAGAGGAGTCTAAGATGTATTTGTGGTAATTCTACAGGGACGAGTAGTGACCGGGAGAAGAAGACATTGCATTATGTACTGGACGGAGAAAAAAAAAAGGAAAAGAAAAACAACTCCCATCAGAGATGACGTCTCCTGTGAGTCCTGCTGTCAGGGGTCATTTTAACTTCTGTGTTAAAATCAGTGCTGTATTCATGTGATGGTGACCTGACTACTGGGATGTGTTTGGGGTTTTTAGGTTATGTTGGTGCTTATGTAGGTCAGTGTGGGCTTGTCCCGATTGTAAAGCAAGTGCACATCTGACTGTGTGATAGGGCTTCTCTGCCCCACTTTTTCTTTCTTGCTTGTGTTAGGGGGCTTTCACACAGAGCGGTTTTGGTGCATTTTTTTATGCGTTTTTTGTGCAGAAATGTCCAGTATTAACTGCTCTGCCTTTCTGCACAAAAACGCACCAAAAACACTATTCTGACTTCATATCTGACAGAAAGTGTAGAAATTCATCAGGCCCATGTGGTAATGGAAGTCTGTAATTTAACTGTAAGAACTTACTTCAGAATCCTTGTCAGACAGTGAAAAACTCGACTGCTCCGGCGTGTATGAAGAACCAACAGGAGTTTATTCCAGGCTGAATCTTGTAATTTACACCCAAAATAGTAGGTTTAAAAGATGATAACTTTACAGAGTAGGTGCTGAGAATGAGGGATACAGTGCTTCAGTGAGACAGAAAGATGAGAAGCTAAAAGGGGGGAGCTGAAAATCTCAGAGCACACATACAAAGGAAAAAAGAAGGGGACAAACTTAGGGAAAAAATGTAAAAGCAGTAATAGAAATTACATACTGAAATTTAACCAAAGAAATCAAAAGGGGGCTTGACACTTTCCCCTTTTGAAATTCTTTAGATTTCACTTAAAAAATACAATAAAACAAATGTTTTTCTGAAAAACCGTAAGAAAGAGAAAAAACAAGGGAAAAATTTAAAAGGTCTAGATTTAAAATTCTGGGAACAGTAAATTCTGAAGAAAAAATAAATCCAATGGAAAAAAAAACCAAAGAGGAAACCCATCTTTTTGGATTGGGGAAAGGGCCCCAACATGCCCCAAAAACTTTTTCCCCCAACCCCAAAGGAAAATCCCCGTGGTACTGTTTAGGAATTTTTTTCAGATGGCATTTTTCCCGATAGTAGACTTCCTTCTTCAAGGGGTCAGCTTCCTTTACCACCCTTAACTAAACCCCTTTGAGAGCTTTCCATTTGAGAGAAAAAAACCCGAAAAGCAGTATGTCCCTTTAACCTTAATTTTAGGAACCACTGTGGAAAAAGGGGCTTAGAACTTTGGCCGAATTTTCCTTGCCAAAATTCAAATCTCCACCAAAAACAAAACTTGCATCAATAGGTATTTAGCCCAAAATCCCCGAAACAAGAAACTTGGAGAAAATCATGTGGTCAATGAGACCTGAAGCAAGAACATCCTTTTTTCCGTGATGATTGGATTTAGATCAGTAGAGAAGTTTTTTAAACTTCAGCAATTTCTAAATCTTTGGGGCCTCCGCGCAAAGTTTCTGTCTTGGAACAAATGTTTTAGGTTTTTTGGGGTTCTTAATTGCTTTTTCCCACTTGAAATCCACAATGTGGCCCCGTTGTTTCTTTCGGAAAAAATCCTTAAAGGGCCCACACAGCTTCGGCTTCCATGGGTGCAAAACCCCAGAAGGGCATGAACTTCTTTCCTAAAACCCCGGGAGATGAAACGGGAAAAGGGAACGTAACAACGTGGGACTGAAAGTTCCCCCAACACCCTTTTAAAAGACTTTTTTCCATGCTTCCCCCTAGTGTTTTTTTCCAGTAGGAACTGTGTGTTTCCCCGTCTACAAACTCCTTTAGTTAGCTTGGGCTCATAGCATTTTTACCAGAATGGGAAATTTGGGCTATAAATCCAAGAGGGCAAAAGGGCCCCTGTTTTACAACAGACAAGACCCCCCCTTAAAATTTAAAAGGTTTTTTTCCAACCAGGGTGACACTTGAAAATTTTAAACATGTCTTTTTTTTTGAAAGTCCCACAGTAAACCTTGGCTGCGCCCGAATGGAAGGGGAATCAAGCCCCGATTAAAAGGGCTTTTCAAATTGGGACATGATCAACCAAGGGAAAAAGCAATTTCCCTTAAACCCCTGGAAATTTTAGAGATGATTTTTGTGAAAGGGGCCCGAGGTTTGCACTAGACCCGCAAATTTTTGGTTTCGGTAAAGGGGATCAAAAAGGCTTCCCTTTTCTGGTAAAGGGAAGGGAATTTTTAAATCCCCAACAGCCCCCATAAAATTCTTCTCAACAAACTGACGGGGCGGCCCGGGCCAAAACCCCCCTTCTCTCCTCTTTGGGCGGTTTTTTCTCACCATAGATTGCAAACCCGGGAGAGAGGGGGTGTTGCCAAAGACATTTACCCTTTATCCCGTAATCCTAAGAAATTCACTTTTGTGTTATTGGTCCTTGAGCCCCTAAAAAATTTTAAGGGATTCCTGTGGGGCTTCCCTCACGATTTAAGGGAGTTGAAAAAATTTGCTGGGAAAGTCACCCTTTTCTGGGAAATTTTTTTTCTTTAAAGGAAAGCGGATTAGTACTCCCAGGGACTATTGGGTTTAAATTGGGGGGCCCCGGGGAGGAACAGGGTTGTTTAGGGGAAATGGGCCCTTTATGCTGACCTGGAATCAAAAACAACCTAATTTTTTTAGGTTTGCCGCGGGGGATACACGCCCAAAAGATGGGAGGAAACCCGCATTTCTTTCTCCTTCCTCTATGGTGGTGCAGGGGTTTCCCCTGGTCCCTGTCAAATATTTCGGGGATAAAATCCAAAATAATTTTCTTTTTCCAATTTTTTGGTTTCCCTCTTTAAGGTGTGGTTTTAAAGACGGGGAATTAAAACAACTGCTTTTCTGTTTTTGATTGTTTGGGAGGGTTTTTCTCTTGGAAATGGGCGAAAAGGGTTAAGGGGGTGGGACACCTTCACTTTTTGGAGTCATCTTGGGCAAACCCCTCTTTCCATAATCCTTTAAAAAATTCCTGTTTTCCCCCGTGCAAGGGGGCTAGTTTTTGCCCTTTACTTTGTTAGACTAAAGACTGCTGACCCAAAAAACCGGGCCCCTCCAGGATGAGGAAGAAAGGGGAAAGTTACTTCTAATTTATGGTTGGGCGTCCCCTACCATGAGCTTCTCTTTTTCCCAGTAATGGGATGGACATGGTTGAAAAAGGTTTCTGCGACCATTTTTGGTTTAAAACCTTTGGGGTTTTAAATGAAGGGAAAAACCAAATGGCTTCTTAATCTGGTCTATGCAAAAACGTTTCCAAAAACCCCCAGCCTAGAGTAAAGGCGTTGAAGCAAACGGACAAGGGAGGACCATTTTGGGATTTTGCTGGCCTTTTTCCCGGGGGAAGCTACCCCGCCCGAGCAGAAGTAAGGGGTGTTTTTCGTTCTTTTTCAAAGCAGGGATAACAGTTACTATAACCCCCTTTGATTTTAAATATGAAAAAGAAGGGAAAAAAATTTTTGGCCCCTAGGAAATTTTTCCCCTCCCGTTAGACGGGAAGTGGTTTAAATTTAACAAGGGGTTGGTTAAGGGAACCTGAAACCTTGTTGTCAATTTAACTACCATGAGTTTCCCCTGGGGGCCCCCTCTTTCCCCGAGCCCTCTGTACGCCACTGCATTAAAAACCCAAAATGTAAAGGTAGTGTCCCTTTTTAAGGGGTTTTAACAAATCAAAAGTTCAAATCTGCAAAGTGCGATGGTTCCTTTTGATCATCCAAAAATGGGGAAACACCTTTAGGGGCCTTTCTGGGTGCCTTAAAATATACATCCACCCCCCGGCCACTTTTTTAAAGGGGGAAAAAAACCATGCAAAAAACGGGGGGAAACCCCTTTTGGGCCTTTAGAACGGGCCTCAATTTCCTTCGTGCATAAAAAATTTAACAAGGTTTTTTGCAAAAGATGGCTCAATTGGGTACCAAAAGGGGCCCCAAAAAAGTGCCAAGAAAATATTTCCCCCCACCATGAAAAACCACCCCACCCCAAACCTGAACCGTTGATAAAAAGGCAGGATTGGATCCAAGGGTTTTTATGTTGTTGGGGGTCCAAAAATTCCCGACCCAAAACCAAACCGCAATTTTCGCAGGGAGAAATCGAAAACTCAAACAGACCCCGGCAACGGTTTTTCCCAATCTTTCTACTTTCCCAATTTTTGATGAGCTTGGGCAAATTTGGAGCCTCATTTTTTCCCGTTTTTAACCCCCCGAAAGGAGGCAAACCCGGGGTGGTCTTCCCGCTGCTTTTAGCCCCCTCCGCCCCAAAATTGCCTTTTAAATGGGGTTTAGGAGAAAGCTCTTTTTCGCCTAACCCCTTTTGGGTTGTAACGGGTGGCTAAAAAGGAAAAACACTGTTGCCTTTTCTAAACCAAAACTCGAACCAATTTTGGGGCCCCTTCTCCTTTTGACCTCTGGGGATCAACAAACATTTTCCCCCCACAGGAAAAGCCCCCTTCCACCCCGGAAGGGTTTTTTTTTTTTTCCCGGGCCCATTCTCTGTAAACCCTAGAGATTTGGTTTGTCAAAAAAATCCAAAGGGGATCAGGGAGTTTTCCTTTTAAAAACTCAGACCAGCCCTTCTGGCACCCCAAAAAACCAGCCCCCCTTCAAGGGCCCCTCCCAAAAAAAACCCTTTTTTCCCCAAAAACTGGGGGCTCGGTTTTTAATTTCAGGATTGTCTTGACCATGTCTACATCCCAAAATGCCCCTGAATTGCCCGCCATGGGAAATTGGGGTATTTGAAATTAAATGTTAACGAGCATTTTTGGGGCCCGGGTTAAACCCAATAAAGGGACCCGGTGAGTGGGACGTTTCCAAAAAACCAAAATTCTTGCACCCGGAAATTGTCCAAAAAAGAGACCCTTCACCAAAACTTCCCGTGCAAGGAAAGAAACGGTGGAGGATTTACAGTTTTTTGGGCCAATTTCCCCCCGCCAGGGTTTCGCCCCTGGCGGGCTGGGGAGGATGGCTTCCAAACGTAATTAAATGGATTTAAGTTCTTGCACAAGGGCAACACTGTCACATTCAATGCCCATAATAAAAAGCTTTTAAAAAACTTTAGAAAATGTTCTTGGGAAAGCAAAAACATTTTAACATAATTTCCCAAAATTTTGGGCAAAGCTCTTTGGGGTTCCTGAAGCCCGGGTTTTTTTCCCTTAGAAGCCATGCAATTTCTTGAAGGGGGATGTGGCTTCCTTTGGGAAAAAGGGGGATTTGACGATTTGGATTTTTAATTTTATCACCCTTTACCCGCTACCTTAAATGGAGAGGGGGAAAGTAGGGGGCAGGAAAAAACCAGTCTTTTTTTACTGATACTTGGTCCTTAGAATTTCCCGTGTTAGAGCCCTTTGGAACCCCCGTCCCTACTTAGGAGGGAGATGAAGTAGGACCCGGGCCCGAGGTCAAATGTAGAAAGGGCTTTGGGGGTCCAAATTTGAGGAAAACCCCGCAATTTTTTTTAAGAACCCCACAGAAGTAAAAGGAAAAGGAAGGAAAAGGAAAACGTGGTTTCTTCCCTTTTTTTATCTTGACCCCGGGTTGTCCACCTTTTTTCTTTAAAAGTTGTAATTTTGGCCCGTTGTTTTGGGAAAACTAATTGGGGTTTACCCCCACGGCATGTCCCCGGGAAACTGAGGCCAGGTAAAGGTGAGTGGGCTGCTTTGGCCAACTGAAGCTCCAAAAAAGTTTGAAAACCCCCCAAGTTTTTTTTGGGGAAATTTTTCATTTGTCCCTTTGCCCGACAAAAAAATTTTTTTTGGGGCAAAATTTTAAGTCGGTAAAAAGAGCAAAATTTTCTATGGGCTTCAAAGGGCTGGGCCAAAAACTCCGTTCTTATCTCTCCCCAAGGGAGCCAAATAGAAACCCGCACCGGGGTTTGCAAATGAACCCCTCTTATCCTCTTGGGCACCTTCCCCGTAGACTGCGGGGCCCCAAACCATCTGACTACAGGGCCAGTTCTTTTTGCAGCCCGTAAAGCCAATTTTCATCCATTGCCGTTTTTGGAAAGGGAAATTTTCCCCGGTCCCTTAATTCCAGGCGGTCCTCAAAACCTGGTTTAAAGGGTTGTTTTAGTAAAGGGCCCCGGCGGGACCATGAACCTTGCAAACTTTGATCTGCGACCTTTCTGCCCCCTTTAGGCCCCGGTTTAATTTTTAAGGGTTTATTAAAGGCCCCAAACAGGGTTGTTAGTGGGTAGTCTGATTAAAAAAAATAAGGGAAAATTGGGCGGCTCAAAGCATTCAAGCAAAGAACAGGTTTACATTCGAAATTTTAAAAGTGAAAGCTGGAACCCGCATGGTTGTCCCCGGGGCTGGACAACTTTCTGGCATTTTGTTTTTCCTTTTAAAAATTTGTATTGGGGGTTCAGAGGTGTAAAGGGGCCCTTGGGGGCAAATTTAGATACCCGGGGTGCACCCTGGAAGGGAGACTGGTTAACCCGGGGCCCTCGAATGGGAGGGATCTGAAGAAGGGTCTGTGCTTTGAGCATTTTTTAGGAAAATTTTGGGAAATGGGCAAAAAATGTTGGAGGCCCTTCAAGATTTCCGTTTTTGGCTTAGCACCCTAGTCCCCCTTGTGGGGCCCTTTAAAAGGGGGCTTTTTACAAGGGCCCTTTAACTTTGGCTGGAACTGCTTTCCCTTTACTTTTCCCCTTGGGAGCTTTTTTCTAGAACCTTTAATCATGCCAAGGGGGTGCCCGTTCAATTGGTTTTTTGCCCGATTTCCCCTTTTCCCCGGGTCTTTTGCATCTGTCTCTTTCCCTTTCCCCCAATGGGCCCCTTTTTTTTCAAATTCTGCCGGGATTCTAGTAGCCCCCCCCTTCAAAACGGGGCTCTTTTGAGCTGTTCAAAATGAGCGTAGAAAAATTCTTGAAGAAACCCCTGGGTTTAAAAGGGTGATCTTTTGGAATTTCTTTAGTAATTTGGAAAAACAAAGGGTGATGTTTTCCCGCATTTGTGTGGATCTTGACCAATTTATATTTATGGCCCCTTTTTTAAAATAAACCGGGTTTTCCCCGTTTCCCAAAATTAAGGGGGCTAAGCTGAGCAATTCTTGTAGAGAATCGGGGTAAATTTAAACTTTTTTGTAAACATCAACAGTAATCGGGAAATTTTTAATTGTAAAATTTTTTCCAAAAACATTGGGAGAGAGTTTTTTCCCAGGGGTTCTTCCCCTTTGTGTTTCATTACAAGCACACTTGAGATTTGGGAGATATTAAATAACCCGTTTTTTCCCCCTTTGGAAACAGTAGCTTCAGGGAAAAAAATTTCCCTTTTTTATGCTTTCCAAAAATTCCCTGACCCTTTCCTGTAAAAAGGGGAGTCAGGGGTCTTCTCTCTCACTTTGGGTTTTTGGGGTAGGGAAATTTCCCATCATCTTTCAGCTCTAGCTGGTAAAATGTGAGTGGTGCTTAGCCATGCAGCCATGTTTAACCTGACAGGAGATATAAATGGGGGGGAAAAGGAAAGATCTTGCTAGGGAAAATTTTAAGCTGTGTTTGAACTGTAAACGGGTATTCAAAACTGCCCACTGACGCTTTGGGTTGCACTGTCCAAAAAAACAACTGCAAACTTTATGGGGGTTTTAAAACTCTGCTGCAAGGGTTGACTTATCGGGGTTTCTAAAACCCCTCTTTTTAATATTTTGAACCCCCCCCATAAATGAAAACCCCAAGTGTAGGGAAATTTTATCCCGGGGCCCCCTTTGGGGAATGGAAGTCTGTAATTTAACTGTAAAAACTTACTTCAGAATCTTTTTTCAGACAGTGACAAGTCGACTGGGTTCCCGGGGTGTATGAAGAACCAACAGAGAGTTTATTCCAGGCTGAATCTTGTAAATTTTTCACCAAGTATTGGTGAAAAGAATGAAAAACTTTTTTAGAGGAGGTGCAGAGAATGAGATTAAAAAGTGCTTCAGTGAGACAGAAAGAAGGAGAAAAGCAGAAGGGAGGGGGGAGCGAATAACCCCCAGACACACCCTACAGGGGAAAATTAAGGGACAAAACTTAAAAAACAATGTAAAAAACAAATAATGAAAATTACAATACTGAAAAAAGGAAAACCCTTTAAGTCATGGGACCCTACAAACAAGATAAAAAAGGCTCAAAAAACGCCTGTGTGAAAAAACACCCTTTTAGTTAGTTTTAAAATTTGGAAAAATGGCGGGGCGAGAACAAGGGGCATTTTGTAACCAAATTTAAAGTGGGCTGGGGGAGATTTTTGGCCCGGGGGATTTTTATTCCCCCCCCTCCGGCCCCGCCAGCGGGTTTTTCCGCCAAATGCAGCGGCAATGTCTCAGTGGCAAGCACAGTGAAGCACAGGGGTTCAGTGGTCAGCATGGTGCAGCATGTTGGCTCAGTGGTAGAGCTGGGACAACATCTGCAAGGAGTTTGTATGTTCTTCTCATGTTTCCTCTGGTTTGCCCAACATTCCAAAACATACTAATAGGTTAATCTAGAATAAACTGGAAACTAATGTGAATAATGACATATAATAGAGCCATATGAATTAATAAAGCAAACTGCAAATTGGTTTTTTTTCCAAATGTGAAATTAAGATCTAAAAAAAGTAAAGTGGCAATGACCCTTTAAAAATGGCCCATTTGGGTGAAAAACAGTTTTTAATTTTTTCACCTTTTTTTTTTTAAAATTTTAATAAATGGGAACTTAACCACATCCCCAATCTACACATATCTAACCCCCGGATACATCCCGAAACCCGAGGGTCTGACGATTCTCTTAAAAATGTACTTTGAAGTTTTCCAAGGGCTAAAATTTTTTATGGAGCAAATCCTAAAATTTTTGGTTTTATATAATCTTTGGGCCCGAAAACAAATTTAATTTTTTAATACATTCCCCGAAAATTTGGGATTTATCAGTTGCTGATGAAATGTATTTGGGTAATTTGACACACGGATGAGGCAAATAACTAAATTTAAAAAGTAACTGTCACCCCGTGGCCAGATGAGGGGGCATGAAAGGGCCATCCCAAAGAGTTCTTCCCCGGGACCCACCCCTTTGGAGTTTGTTTTTTTTGGGGCAAATTTGGGGTTTCCCTTTTGGCCCAACAGTGTTTTTTTATCCTCCTGGGGACCCCAATGAAGTGGAATTTCTGCCCCAACACATCAGACTCTCCTCCACCTTTTTTACCCCCGCTTTTAAAAAGCAAACTGAAAACCCCTCGCTTCAGGGGGTTGCCCTATTAACCAACAATAACCCTCGTCACTAAAATTCCCTCCACCCAAAAAAGTCTGGCCCCCCACCCCCTGTCCTTTCCCCCCCCTTGTTTTAAAAGGTTTAACCCTCCCCGGGTTTGGGTTCCCCCCCTCCCTCTGTCCCAATTTCAATTAATTTACTATCAAAGTACTCCCTTTTTACTTTTGTTAATGTTGTAAACCCCCCGCGAACCCGAAAACTGCCCGGAAAAAATGGCGAGCTTTAAAAAAACCCAATTAAAAAAATATAAAAAATTTCTTTTGGGGGGCCACCCCTGGAGTTTTTTTTTTCCCGGCCCCCCAATTGGAATTGATTCTTGAAAGGGCCCCCCAATGGAGTTGAATTTTTTGGGGCCCCCCCAATGGGGGTTGGAATCATTGGGGGCCCACCAATTTGGGGTTTTATTCCAAAGGCCACCAAAAAAGGGGAGGGGATCCTTGGGGGGCCCCCCCCAAAGGGAAATTTTATTTTTCGGGGACCACAAGAGGGATTTGATCCTTGGGCCCACCAATGGAGTTGAATTTTTGGGGGCCCAACCCAAAGAGTTTTTTCTTGGGGCCCACCAATTGGGGTTTTATTCTTTGGGGGCCCCCCAATAGGAAGTTGGGTTTTTGGGGCCCCCCAATGGAGTTTGATTCCTTGGGGGCCCCCAATGGGGTTAATTCTTGGGGCCCACCAATGGAGTTGAAAACTTGGGGGGGCCCCCCCCCAATGCAGTTGATTCTTTGAGCCCACCAATGCAGTTGATTCTTGGGGCCCCCCAAACGGGGTGTTTAGATTTGGGGGGGGTAAACCCTTTCAAACTACCGCAAAATATTTTTGCACTTTCCCCCCTTGCTTTCCCGCTTATCCTTTTCTCAGCAAATTTTTTCCCAGAAAATCACCTAAACCAAATTTTAAGGGCCCAAATAATGCACCCGGGGCCGAACCGGAGGAAATTTCCCCTTCCCCTTCTCGGGGTTTGATCCAGCCAAGCTTTCACCTATACACTAGAATTTTCGTAGATGGGAAATATGACTGTCACACAAAAATTATAATGTTTTCCTTTCCCAAAAAAACAGGACCCATAAAACTCTGGGAAAAAAAACTCAGAGCAAGCCTTTTCACTTTAAGGTGAAATTCCCCCGTTACTTACCTTTGGGGAAAGGGCTCCAAAAGTAGGTATTTAAACTGCATGATGCCCATTGCAGACCAAAACAGCATCAAAACACTGCTCTTTCTTAACACCATTTTTCTCCGTTAAACACTTCCCCCTTGAAAAAACCCCTTTATGGAAAAACTTTTTTGCTTTTTGGGGGCACCCAAAACCAAAATTCATCTGAGGGAAAAGAAAACAGATGCCTCATGGGCTTTAAAAAAATGGGCCCATGGGAATTGATCCCTAAAATAAACAAACATCCACCTACTACCCCCTAAACCCTTTGGGTTAAAATTTCCCAAAAAATGAAGGGTTTAAACAAATAGGAAAGAAGAAGAATAGCACCGAGATTTTCTTTTTACCCAAAAAACCCTAATTATTCCCAAAAATTTGGCAAAAAGTAATGTCAAACCCATAACCCACCTAATGCATTCCTACACATTATACTGTTAAAACTGACGCAAAAAAAATCAGTTTAAATTTTACCTGGGAGGGGGCTAGGTGAAATCATAAATAACAATTTCACAGGTTCCCGTTAGGGCCAAATTACACTACAGTACAGTTTAAATAACTTTAAATTTTCCCGCGATTTTTTTCAAAAACATGTCCTGGGGGCCTTCCCCCCCCTCCTCCTGCTCCCCCCCCTTATCCACTGAGTCCAAAATTCTCACTTGGGCCCGCACCCCAAAGAAAGGTTCACATAAATAAATTTTCTCAATGCCCGTTACCAAACCCAAACCCCACATAGTGACCAGTAATTTTTTTTTTTATAAAAAAGATCCAAACCACAAAGGCAATTTTTGTTTAAAATAGATGGAGAAGGTGTCTAGGTGAAGGCTAAACGACCCCAAACAATTGGGCCCCCTAATGGGTCCCCAATTTTCCCTTCAAGGAATTTTGAGATACCATAAAGGAATTTTTTGGTCCCAGGTTGGGAAGAGCCTAAATAATTCTAACTAAACCTACAAAGTCTACATTCAGGGTCCAGTGTCCCCGATTTTAGGGAAAAATTTTAAAAAACTATAAAAACAAGGGTGGACATAATTGTTTTTGCAATAAATTTCCCTGTCCCGGGCTCAGATTTTAAACTTCTGTTCCTGACTTTTAAATGTTATTTTTCACCATTTTCCGGACGCATCCTGGTTTTTATCTCCTCCCCTGGACGGAAAATTGGGAAACTGCACCAGGGGCGGGCAAAAAAGGCATTGAAAAACCCAAAAAGGGCCCCACTTTGGGGAAAGGAAAAACCCAGGAAACATCAGATAACAAGTTTAAAACCCTTAAAAACCCTTAAAGGGGGTTTTTTTCCCCTACATTTATTCTTCTTACCCCCAGTTCCCCCTTTTCTTGGTTTTCATTTTTAAATTCAGGGGTGTGTTCACTTTGGGTTTTACAAAGGCTGCAGTAGAAGCCAGGTCTGTTGCTAAAGCAACCAGTGCTGGCAGCCTATCAAATACAGTGAGTCCTCTGGATAGAGATCAAACAGGTCTGTAGCTATAGTAACCAGTGCTGGCAGCCTATCAGAAGGGATTAAACAGTTCTGTAGCTATAACAACCAGTGCTGGCAGCCTATCAGGAGAGAGATCAAACAGGTCTGTAGCTATCTAGCGACATGAGGAGCTGATGCAGCCCATACAAGAGGGGATATCTAGGAATAGGTAGGACACTGGTAATGGATATATTTAGCAAAATGACTTGTTTTTGCAAGATCTTTAGCATAAAAAGCAGCAATCCCTGTAGTGAGACAACCCCTTTAATGCCAGTAAGACAGTGATATCAATTGGAAGTGAGGCAACAACAGGAGCAATGAGGTGGTCTCAAAGTTGGTCCACACCAGGAGCAAGGAAGAACCTGGAGCTTACGTGGCATATGAAGTTAGCACTTATATAGCAGCTATCATCACACAAACACACAAAAATTTTAAGTAGATTGAATTAGAAGGACTTTTTTTTAGAGTTCTTGTCATTAGCAGATCAGAGGATTTCCCTTACTTTTGCAGGAAAACTGTAATAGAGGTCATAATCTGGTGAGATTTATTCCCTGGGAGACAACAACTATCCAGAAGGAGCTGAGGACAAAGATGTTTGCATAGGGTTAATTTAAGTCTCTCACTATACATACACTGCAGGCATAGCATAGTAAGGATATAGGTGAGACAGGGTTAACTCTGTTGCTGCTGCTTTCAGCCTCCTCTATAACAATTAGTCATCTGTTTCATACCTCTACTAGTGTAATAACATCCAGCATGACATGAAAATATCAGCACAGATCTCCCCAGTGTACACTTGCTACAGACTTAAATGCTCCGCCCCTACCCAGTGGACACCCCCATCTCAGAAGCTGGAAGTTTCACAGAGCTGTCAACATAGCGATCCATCATGCTGTAATGAGCCCAATTTGAGTCTCTTAAAGAACCAGATTTTTTTTTTATCGAATTACAGGTATAATGCCTTTATTTTCCTCAAACATATTTGAGAAAGGGTTAATAGTTTAGGCTAAAAATTCACAAAGTTCTCTGAAGGTAATAGATCCGTTTCAAAATCCAGTAAAACATAGTGATGTTAATTGGAAATGAGGCCGCCCCAGGAGCGATGTGTTGCCGTGAAATCAGGAGCTTTGCGCTTGAGAAGGAGGGACCTAGGACTTTGGGTGATAAACATGGTAATCGTGAAAAGCCAATCAAAAACCCTAACCCTAAGCAGAGATAGTGTGAGGGTTATGGCTAGAGAAAAAAAGTCAAACAGGGCCCTGTTGGAGCAACACTTTTAGGTAAAATGACTAATACTTAAAGGGGTTTTGCCACAATCTCATTTCATACCTACCGCAATCCAGCTCTTCAGCTCCGTGTGCTCAGAAGGAGGCGTGTGTTGGATTTGTTTGATTTCCATATCATGTGACCCCAGCAGGATGACATCACCAGGCCTCTCTCTCTCTAGCCAAAGAAAGGTATCTGTTTTGTAAAGCATTGTGAGTAGCTGAGAGGTAAAGTTTTTGCCTCCAGGCACAAGGGTCCAAGGTTCAAATCCCTGCAGGAACCAAACCAGTGGATTTTTTTTTCTCTTAGCAACCTCATTGATTTTTCTTTTTTTAAATTTATTTTGCATCTATGTTTGACTCATTTATCTAATGAGTTACAGAGGACGGGAGTAGAATAAACAGCATCCTGGGGTCTTGAACACTACAGTAGCTGCATGAGAGGAGAAGTGATGTCTGAGCACTGGTTGTATCCCTGCGGAGGAACAAGCTATAAACAATTGGATCACTAAAGGAGCAGCTTATAAAACAAAAACGGTCCTGAATTTTTTTAATAGTAATGAATGGTGAAAATGTTTATTATTTAGTTTGCAAGTTTCTCACGGCAATTTTACTTTGTGGCAAAACCCCCTTAAAGGAAAAGAATCACATCAACAATGAAATTTTATCTGCATGCACTTTTTTTAAAAGACAGGGGCCTGAACAGACAGATATATCATTTATGTGTAAAGATTCAGTATCACTTGCATTTTATTTAACTCTCTAAACATTCTGAGTTTAGGACTCTGGTGATTGGCAGCCATTTTATTCAAGGCTGATTGTCAAGTAGAATCGCCCACTGGACTCCTAAACTCAGAATATTAATAAAAGGTTTAAATAAAGAAAATACTAGTTATATTCACTCTTTTTCCATAAAGCTATATATCGATCTGCTCAGCTCCTCCTGCTCTATAACCTGATTCTGTCAGATTGGACTACATGTTTAGTGTCAGAGTTACCTTTAATGTCCCAGCTGTTTATTATCACTTCAATTTTAATCAGGCCTTTTCTATGGGTAGAAATGCAAACTCCTTACCTTGAGCTGGATATACTTTCGGAGTCGGAAGTGTTTGGCGTACAGTCTCAGGTACTCCAGGACCTTTGTATGGTGCAGATAAGCCGGGAAATCTTCTGGCATTGGGAAGTCTGTATAACACATCATCTCTTTGGAAACATTGGTCACCACGCAGCTATATAAACTTGCTCTTTATCTCCACCATTTTCATGTACAGTAATAACATTAGGGACACATTACCAGATTTCATAGAAGTCCTGCATTAACCTCTTAAGGTCCACACTTTTTTGGACTTTTTTTTTTTATCCTCGTCTTCGAAGAGGCATAACTTTTATAGTCTTCTTTCTACATAGCTGTGTAACGGCTTGTTTTTTGTGGGACAAGTTTTTTGCCACTTGAATCCAGGGTGACCCAACAGAAAAAGAAAATGTGTGTCCTGCTCCATCGTATGCCATACTGCAAATCGAGGCTTTCAAAAGGTGTTTAATAGCACCGAACCATAGGGACTTCATGTACCTTCGTTTTTCACACAGTTTTGCCTGAGGACTTATTCCAAATTAGACAATTATACAGTATTTCAAATGCAGCTCAAAAGGGTTAAGGCGTGGGAGAGACACCATGAAGGTGTGTGGAGAGCTACATGCCAGGGATGCTGTACTGTAACTAAAATATTCAAAGAAGCACAGACTATCCACATGGATTAAGTAACTGACTTGCCTTTTCATCCCTAGTCATGTTCCAAGGCTCTTTAATGAAATGGACAGGCTCCTAAGGTGCTTGACAAAAAAATAGGTGAGTGGGGGAAAAGAGGAGCACACTTCGGGCGACATGTATGAATTCTGGCGCTGATAGACCAGTTCTAAATCAATTTAAGGTAGTATAGACTGTGCCTGAATGTATGTAAGCTGTTTCAATTTGCAGTTCTAAGTCTGGCTCAGGCACCACCTTTACACTGGTCTGTTCTTCTGCAGATCTTTCATAATGGCGCAGTGTAGAGGCAAAACCCACAAGTCTGGCTCTAGGCACCTCCTTTATCTGGTCTGTCTTCTGTAGGTCATACCATAGGGGCATGTGTAAGCAATAACCAAAAGTCTGGCTCAGGTGCACCACCTTACCTGGTCTCGTCTGTTTCTTCTGCAGGTCATCCCCGTACTTACAGGGAGTGTTAGAGGCAAATACCAAAGTCTGGCTCAGGCCACCTTTACCCATAGGTCTGTTCTTTCCAGGTCATACATACAGGGCATAGTCGTTTAGAGCCAAATACCACTAATTCTGGCTCTTCAGGCATTCACCTTTACCCTGGTCTGGCTGTTTTCTGCTGGTATTACATACAGGACAGTGGCTGAGACCCATCTAATCAAGTCTGGCTCCAGGCACCCCTTAAAACAACGTTTCCCTGGTTGTTCTTTGCAAGGTCCATACATAAGGGCAGTGAGTGTAGGAGCCATTAACCACAAGTATGGCTCAGGACACACACCTTTACCATGGTCTGTTCTTTGCTGGTCACACATACAGGGCAGTGTAGAGACTTATTACCTCAAGTCTGGGCTTCAGGCACCACCTTTACACCTGGTCTGGCTGTTCTTCTCTGACTGGTCATACATACAGGAACAGTGTAGAGCCTCAATACCACAGGTCTGGCTCAGGCTCCACCCTTTTCCATGGTCGTTTTTTATGCAGGTCATTCTTATAGGGCAGTGTTGAGCCAATAACACAAGGAAATCATTTAATGTCTACTTCTTCTTTAATATGGTTGTGACTCGCCCAGAACGCCCCAAAACTTTGGCACGCGCTAAAAAAGATGTATTTGGCGCTCCCCGGGGGTACCGAGGCAACTTATGCGGGAATGTTTGGGTACGCTGTTCTTCAACTATAGAACCTGTCTTCTACAGCTTTTTGAGGCCGAATTTCTGCATCAGCCCCTTCATAATGTTGCCTTCATGTAGTGGTCACAAACTGCTTGTTAGCAGCGACTTTTATTTCATCTTCTCACCTTCGTGATTTGTACTGAAGCTGTACAACTGACAATAACATTTTTAGCTGCCAGTCGCCACTGCGGAGGGTCCCTGCACCGAGAAACCGATAAGGGCAACAAGGAGAAATATTAAAAAAACAAGGCTGTTATGGAACAACCAAAAAATGGGAACTAAACAGAAGACTTCAAGGGACTCCCCGACCTTCGGCTGCGGGTCCATTCAACCAGGCTGAAGCAGTGAACGTTAATCGTTCACATTACGGCTCCAGCCAATCAGAGGCCCCAACTTCACACGCATGTGACCTCTGTGCTCTGTGATTGGCTGGAGTGGTCACATGAGTGATGAACATTCACTGCTTCAGCCTGGTTGAATAGACCCCACCCGGGAGTGAACGGGAGCCTCCGGGAGGCAAGTATGAATCCTCTTCTATTTCCACTCACACCACGATGGATGAACGAGCACTGATCAGTCTCGGAACACCCCTTTAAAAAGAATTAAAAACAAGGTTTTAGAAGTACGATGAGATGTGTTCAATGTGACTCTAAAGCTATGTTCACACGGTGTAATTGCGGGATGTATTTCACCCCGCAATTACGCCGTGCGTATGGGGGGGGGTGGAGCATTCTGTTTTATGGGAGTTCCCAGTAGTAGGGGAGCGCTTGTGTTCTCCTTTCTGTCTATGGGAGCTCCCAGTACAGGGGAGCACTGGTGTTTCTCGACCATTCTGTTCTATGGGAGTTCCCAGAGTACAGGTGACCGCGCTGTGTTCTCTCCATTCTGTTGTCTATGGCGGTGTTCCCAGTACAGGGGAGCACTGTGTGTTCTTCCTTTCTTTTCTCTCTATGGGAGTTCCCAGTACAGTGGCCGAGCGCTGTGTTCCCTCCATTCTGTTCTTTGGGAGTTCCCAGTAAGTGGAGCGCTGTGTTCCCTCCTTTATGTTCTAATGGGGAGTTCCCAGTACAGGGGTGCGCTGTGTTTCTCTCCATTCTGTTCTATGGGAGTTACCAGTACAGGGAGCGCTGTGTTCTCTCCATTCTGTTCTTTGGGAGTTT
Source organism: Phyllomedusa bahiana (assembly GCA_025379985.1). Lineage (NCBI taxonomy): Eukaryota > Metazoa > Chordata > Amphibia > Anura > Hylidae > Phyllomedusa > Phyllomedusa bahiana. The sequence continues at coordinate 27,451 of JAODAL010037582.1, forward strand.
CCTCAGTACAGGGGTGCGCTGTCTTGTTCACTCCATTCTGTTTATGGGTGTTCCCTGTACAGGGCGATCGCTGTGTTCTCTCCATTCTGTTCTATGCGAAGTTCCCAGTACAGGGGAGCGTCTGAGTGTTCGCCATTAGTTCTATGGGAGGTCCCAGCTACAGGGCGACGCTGTGTTCCCTACATTGTGTTCTATGGGGTCCCAGTTACAGGGGAGCGCCAGTGTTCACATTCTGTTCTATGGGAGTTCCCAGTACAGGGAGCGCTCGTGTTCCCTATTCTGTTCTATGGGAGTTCCTAGTACGGGGGAGCGCTGTGTTCTCCATTCTGTGATATGAGAGGTCCCAGTACACGGGTGTGCTGTGTTCTGTTGTACTCCCATAGAAAAGAATGGAGTCATGCACAAGTGTAACTGCCTGTCCATTCTCATCCAATACTTTCAGGAGGCCTATTCCCAAGATAGGTGCAGATCCCAGAGGACTTTGATGGAATATCCTAGCAATATGCCAGCAAAGTCTTTGGTGGGAATACCCCTTTAACGATACCGTTTATCAGGCCAGTTTGCTCTGTTCATTGATCTGTCCTATATTCTAGTTTTATTTCTACATAAAAGTTCAAACCACGCTGGGAGATATTGCGCCAGGTTCCTCTATCAAGGTTCACTTGCTGAAATTGGCACCTTTTAGTATAACCTTCACCCTGGTTAATCGTGGGTAAAGCTTGATAAATATTGAACTTTCAGATTTTTTTTGCAGCTTAATCAACTTATAATTCTCATTGGCTGGACTTGCTTGAAACAGTTCTGCCTCCATTGAATCCTTGCAAAGTCATGTGAACAAATGCCATGTTTCTCAGTGCATGATTCTACTTACTGTGTACCTCCATAACCCACCAATGTCATCACTCTTCTCAAAGCATGTGGGGTTGAGACCCTCTTCCAGGCAACATTTTATGGCTGCGAGTCCACTGCAACCTGCACCAATTATAGCCACCGTCTTCGCCATCGTGTGCTGAAAACAAAGAAACAGGGCATATCTTTGGACATTTTGCTTACTTGTAACTCAATTTATGTTAAAGGGGTTTTGCCACGAAGTAAAATTGACGTGGGAAGTTTGAAAATTAAATAATAAACATTTTCACCTTCAGTTTATTATTTTACAAAATACTGCACGTTTTTGTCTTAGCTGCATCCTTTAGTGATCCATGTTTACAGCTCGTCTCCAAGGGCGATGACGGTCCTGAGCTGGAGAGCTCCTCAGTCCTGGTAGCCACATGCTACAGGACATCACCTCTCCTCTCAGGCAGCTGCTTGAGTGTTCAATACCAGGGTGACTGTACTCCTACTCCTGTCCTTTGGACTAGTTAGTAATAAGTCAAACAGTGCAAATAAATAAATTCAAATATAAAAGAACCCCTCATTAGGTCTGTGACTTTGACAAAGAGGAAAAAAAATCCACTGGTTTAGTTCCTGCAGAGATTTGACATAGGATCTCTTGAGCTGTAAAGCAAAAATGTTACTCTGAGACTACATTGTAGCTACTTTACAAATTCTATATACATAAAAACAGACTATTCTTTGACTAATGAGAGGATAAGGCCTGGGGTTGTCATTCCTGCTGAGTCACTGATATTGCAATTACATACAAATCCACACACGGCCCCCTTCTGAGCACACGGGAGCTGAAGTGCTGGTTGCAGGAGGTTTGAAATGGATTGTGGCTCAAAACCCTTTATATGAAATAGAATTTAAGTAAGAGAATTGTCTAATAAGATTTTGTTTGGTATCAATTTGCTAGTTCATTATTTTGCATTACAAAACATTAGGCAAAAAGATACAAAAAGTTACAAAATAAAAGCAATAGCTTAAAAGGGTTTTATCAACGAAAATTTACCTTCTAAAAAATAAAAACAAAGATATGCATCGTTATGGTCTATAGTATAACCTTTAAAAATCGTATGCTTTGCCATATCAGCTTTTTGATGACTATGAAGCTGAATAGCTTGCATCTACTTGACTTGTTAAAAACCCTTCTGAGGTCATTGAATCTGTGGGAAGTCATGTGAGGAAAGAGCTTGGCTCTCTTTGGTGCATTGTTTGCAGTCACACCCCCACAGTACTGCCTCCCTAGTCTTGTAATCCTCCCCTTGCACTACTTTCTCCGGCACAGAATAGCTGTGTCATGTGACTAGTGTTGGTCAAACTGTTCAAGAAAAACTAAGTTCGAGTCGAACATCTCGATTTTCTCGAACCAAACATTTTACTGTCCGTTCGAGTAAATGTTCGAGTTCTACACGCTACTTTAATAGTTTTCAGCAGCTTTCTGCCCTTTTTGGCGCCTCCATTACCTTTCTGCTCTTTTGCCGGCCATCCAATCACCTTTCTGCACTTTTTGGAGGGAGTCCTAACTATAGGAGCAGCAGGAGGGGGCCCTAACTATAGGAGCAGCAGGAGGGGGCCCTAACTAAAGGAGGAGCAGGAGGGGCCCTTTAAACTAAAGGCAGGAGCAGGAAGGGGGCACTACTAATTGGAAGGAGCAGAAGGGGGCACTTAACTAAAGGTGGGAGCAGGGGGGGCCCAAACTAAGAAGGAAGGAGGAGGGAGGCCTCTAACTACAGATGTAGGGGAGAGACGGCCCTAACTAAAGAAGAAGGAGGAGGAGGCCCTAACTAAAGAAGAAGGAGGAGGAGGCCCTAACTAAAGAAGAAGGAGGAGGGTGCCCTAACTAAAGGAGGAGGAGAGGGGCCCTAACACTGAAGGAGGAGGGGGCCCTAACACTAAAGGATGGGGGTGCTATCCCTGACTACAGGGGGCCTAAAACTACGGGAGGCTTTTGACTCGGGGGGCCCTTTTAAAAAATACGGGGGGGTATTTTTCACTACGGGGCCCTAAAATCGGGGGGGCCCTTTTTTATTTCGGGGACCCGAAGCTCCTATTCGGGCCCAAAGCTACCTACTTTCTCTCAAAGTACCTAGCTACCGCCTGGGGGCTCCTTTTACCTACTTACCCATGGGGGTCCCTGAATATACCTGTTCATACTGGGGGGAGATAATTCTGGGGGTAATTTTACTTTTTGGGCCATTATGGAGGGGGAGTTTGTCATGGGGAGAGGGGGAATCAGTTGGAAAAATATTTTAAAAAAGTGAGGAGTCTCAGGTGTTTGTTTTGGAATATTCTGCGGGGTTTTTTTGGCAGGAGTAGCACCCCCGGTGGTCTAGACGAAAAGAGAAGGAAGGGGGAAGTGACGACTCCCCAGAAAGAGTCATGTGGGCCCCAAATGTAAGTAAATATTTGCAAAGAACTGGTACCCGGTAAACTCCCCCTTAGAGTCACGTTGGAGGAATTTTGGGTTTTTGTATGTTTATATTCAGTAACGTATGGCGGTATTATTAAATATTTTCATGGTGGAGATATGTGGTGATGATGTTGCGGTATAATTAAGTGTTGTTTTTGTTGTTTTTTTGTATTGGTCTTGGTATGCTATTTGGTCAGTTTCATTGGTGGTGTAGTCAGCATTGGTGTGATGATGGCGGTTTTATTTAGTATTTTTTATTGTTGCTTGGCAATATTGGTCTGGTTTTACGGGTTTGGTCAGTAACATTTTTGTGGTGGTATTATGACTGACCCAAAAAATCAGATCGACTGTACCTTGTATAATCCAGCAAGAACTAAATCAAAAAAAAGGCCGTTGCATTTTTTTTTTTTTTGGCCCCCAAAAAAAACAATTTTTTTTTTTTCTGGGGGACGATGGTTGTCGCCGCAGGATGGGGGGGGGTCGTCAGGAGGGCCCGGCTTTGGGGGGCGGGGGCCGTGAGGGGAGTAGGGGGGCCCCCAGACGTTCCCGTGTTGGGGCCCCCAAAAAATTTCTGATGGGGGCCCTGGCAGGACCGCGTTGTATTCCCTGGGGTTCATTCTGAACCAGCGTCGCCAATTGTTTTCAGTGGTTACCGGGGGGACCTGCATCCAGCGGTTTTACCTCCTTTTCCCCCTCACCCCCGGCCACAAATTTTCTCATCATCACCCATCTGTCCAACCTGAAGAAAAGGGGGAAATGTCACAACCCAATTTACGCCCACTCCAAAAAATTTTTGAAAGGCTCTTCGACACAAAAATGGGTTGGGGGTCAGAAGGCATTTCAAAAATCAAGAGGCTAAAGAGGATGTTTTGTTTGCTATGACCCAAACGCTGATGCCCTCAGAGGAGGAGAGGAGTCGGTCCCTCAGCAGAAATAGCGGCGGTCAGCAATGCGTCAAGTTTCTTTGGCTTCCAGCCCGCGCTTGAGGTGTAGCTGGGAGCAGAGGAAGTCACCCCGCCCCTCTAGCGCCGCATTTGTGTACGGTTTTGGGAGCTTTAAGAATCGCTTTCCCCCAACCATCCAAAGCCAAAAGCCTGAATGCGGCATTGCCCGGTGTTGGCCCTTTGGAAAAAGTTGCCTTTCAGCTTTTGGACACAGTGGGTTCTGCCCGTCATGCCCTGGTATGCCCCAATTCAGTGCAGGGATTCTTCCCAGAAAAGCTGTTCCTGCCCTTGCCCACCACGTTGCAGAAAAAGATCTCCAGTGCGTTGGTTGCAACTGTGTCCACCAAAGTCCAGCTCACTACAGACACATGGACTAGTAAGCACGGTCAATGGCGTTACATCTCACGGACTGCACATTGGGTGAGTTGGTGGATGACAGTGCCTCTGGTGACGCGTCTCAGCTGACATTCTTAAAGAGGTTTTGCCAAGAAGTGAGTTCGTTACCTCCTATCTTCTCAGGAGAGAAAATAAACAAGTATGCAGAGTCATGAACGACTGCAGGGTCGAAAGGGAGGAGGGCTGAGAGAGAGCCAGGAAGCAGATGTTTACTCAAATAATTACATTACAACCAGAGGATTGTCTATACAAAAGACACAACATCTTTCTCCACAGTCCCTTGCAAGCTCCTTCATGTTCCTGATAAGAAGTGCAAACATGCAAGCGCGGACAGATCAGCTTTCATCAGTGTCCTGGTCGTATCTAATGTAAACTGTCAGGAAACTAAGGCCATATAAAGAAAGCTGTAGCTCTCAGAGGCTTCACTTTTTGTAATCACATATATTTAGAAAAGTGATTAAATACCCATTTTGGAGGATCCCACGTCAACATTACATCTTGGCAAAACCCCTTTAAACACTGCTGGGATAGTGCAGAGGCCTTTGGGCTCCCTCAGGATGCAGGGCCCGGTAGCAGCTGCTACCGCTGCACCTCCTATAGCTACGCTGTCCTCATCTTCTCAGTTAGCCATTGAAAGGAATGAAAGTAATTTTAGCCTCTCAATTTTTTTCTGTCCTCTTAGAGGCAAATTTTCTTCACTGAATTGTTCCACGTCTCCAGGTTACTGTTATGGAAGGAAATTCCAGCTTCTCCTCACCTGTATAGCTATAAAAATTAATCATCTTCTCCCATTGACTTTAATGGGGTTCAAACATTTTCCTGTTTGCTCATCACTACATGTGACCAGCTTTCTGACAAAAGACAGTGAGCTGCAACTAGAGAGGGCATAGCAATAAAGAGGAGCAGACTTGAACTGACCCAAAGGAAAACCCCGGTGAGCCTCTTGGCTTGGCAGACCATGGGTTTCTTTAAATCTATCTATCTATCTATCTATCTATCTATCTATCTATCTATCTATCTATGGAAGAGGCAGAACTGCAGAGAGAAAGAGGCAAAAAGCAAGAGGCCAAGTATAAGAGGCATCTTCATCAGCTGTACTGTGGACCCCCAGAATCAAATTCACTGGTGGGCTCCAAGAATCAGCTCCACTGGGGGTGGCCCCCAAGAATCAGTACCACTGGAAGGCCCACACCATCAACTCTACTGGTGAGCCCTATGAATCAACTCCACTGGTGGGCTCAAGGCTCCCCTGTCCAACCCTGAAGAGGAGCATCTGTTTGATAAGCTGCACGGTGATGTGACTGTATGAGTCAGATGCAAGGTCCCACCAAAGGTAGCTGCACTGTGGTGGAACAAGCAGAGGGAGAGAAGATCAAGACTCTGGCAGCACCAATGGAGCGTGGCTGCAAAAATTGCACCAATGATACCCAAACCTATTTGGTTACATGACCTCTACAGGACTCTACACAAAATGTCAGCAAAAATTTTTGATGTATTGTGCGGACGAGAGCTACTCAATCTGAAAAAAAAAAAAAAAGTAGTGGAAAAGCTGGAGGGCAAGTATACTTTTAATAGAGTTACAGATTTAGTGAGGGTTAACTTGTCGTTTATTACATCATCAAACCTATGATTCAAAACATTATCTTAACTTTTCCAATGACTCCCGGGGATTTCTCATTGTAGTAAGTTATCTACACCAAAAAGTCTTTGCTACATCCATTTTATTACAAAGGTGATAACTGTGCATCATATATTAATAAAAAGCTTTTTTCTCCCCTAATGTTACTAAAAAATCCTTCTTTCTCTACCCAGCATTCCTTCCCCAACGAGGGGAAATAAAAAATAAAGTATAAGCAGGAAAAAAGGAATCGAATTCATAAAATGTGGAGATGCCAAAAGCTACACTTAAAGGAAGTGTTGACAAGGATCCTAAAGATTTATATACTAAGAGTAAACATCCCTAGTTAAATGAATAGACATAACCTGAGGACATTATCCTGTACAGTATATTGCTTAACATACAGATTTAACAAAACTTAAGGGGGTTTTCCCAGCTGGCTGTTTTCCAGAGCCTGCTTTTCACAACCAGCTTAAAGGCTCCTACTTCCTGTTCAGGCTGTAGGTGGTTCTACAGCTTCAGGCTTCTACTTCCTGTTTAGGCTGTGAACGATTCTACACCTTCAGGTTTTCATTTCCTGTTCTGACTGTGGGTGGGTCTAAAACTTCAAACCTCACTTCCTGTACAGGCTGTCGGTGGTTCTACAACTTCAGGCTCCCATTTCCTGTTCAGGCTGTGGGTGGTTCTACAACTTCAGGCTCCCATTTCCTGTTCAGGCTGTGGGTGGTTCTACCGCTTCAGGATCCCACTACCTGTTCAGGCTGTGGGTGCTTCTAGAGCTTTAGGCTTCCACTTCCTGTTTATACTGTGGGCAGTTCTACAGTTTCATGCTCCTACTTCCTGTTTAGGCTGTAGGTGGTTCCACAGCTTCAGGCTCCTACTTCCTGGTCTGGCTGTGGCGGTTCTACAGCTTTAGGCTCCCACTTCTTATTTATACTGTGGGCATTTCTACAGTTTCAGGCTCCCACTTCCTGCAGTTCTACAACTTCAGGCTCCTACTTCCTGTTCAGTCTGTGGGCAGTTCTAAAGCTTCAGGCTCCAACTTCCTGTTTAGGATGTGGGCGGTTCTACAGCAGTGACTGACATTTCAGCACTACTATTTCTAGTTCAGCCTCTTAGAGTAACATTGGTGATGGAGTGGTTTTAACCACTGAGCATAAGACTTAACAGCGCTAAATGGTTAAAGTTTGTCATTAATAAAAATAAACAAGCTCTTGTGCTGCTGATGAGACACAGCAGCGAGTGATATCACCATCCCAGGCATTGCTAGAGCAGAGAGATCGTCAGCAATTTAGGGGAAGCTTGCATACACAAGTAGGAGATAAGAACTGCTATAGCTCTGAGGTTAAGCAAAATCAGAACAGCGATGTATTTAGTAACAGCCTTAGTTTACCTTTTCCAATATGTTTAAAGCCAATCAATAAGATGCAAGTACCCCTTTAACTTGAAAGCTAAGCACCAGACACAAATTGTCCAAATTCTTCAGTGGCCTTTGTTTAGAAATATGAGCAGATAACATGAAAAACTGTGATTTCAAAGTCAAGTTAAAGTCTGCCTGACCTGTAAAGTCTTGGCCTGTGGATAAGGGCAAAGCCTTCAACAGCCACAGGTTGAGTAAAAGCCTTGAAGAAGGATATTTGGCATGAGTAGTTACAGTAGATCAAAAGGCTAAACTTTAAGGGGTTGTTCACCATTGATTCATCTTCCCCTCAGCCTGTTTTCTTGGTTTCATTTTGAATTTTGGGGGTGTTTATGGGTTCTACTAGGCTCCAATGAAGCCAGGTCTGTAGCTATGGACCGTGCTGGCAGCCTTTCAGGGAGTTGAAAAGGTTGTTTTTTGCACCCGGCTGGCAGCCTATCGGAGGGATCAAACAGGGCTTAGCTATAGGACCTGAGGAGTGATGCAGCCCATCAAGGGGATTCTAGGAAATAGGTGGACAGGTATGGACACATATGGCAAGTGATTATTTTTGCAAGATCTTTAAAACCTAAAAAAGCAGCGATCCTTGTATTTGAGCAACCCCCTTTAATTTATGAAAAAAAGGGGAAAAACCATTCAACATTTTTTGGAGATCTGTTTTTTTTATCGCGGGTCAACTTCAACTGTTAGAGACAGAATCTAAAAAAAACCCCAAAAATCCATTGTATGTTTTCTTAAAAAATTATTTGCATTTTTTGCTTAATTAAGTATTTGATACAAAAAAATAGCAAAAATTTTGGGCTTCAAAAAACCGTTTTTTTTTAAAGAAGCCCTCCTACTCTATATCTTACCTTTATTAATTGCCCTAAACTTTTTTTTTGCATAAAGTGCCATCAGGCAATCAATCACACCCCAACCCTTTCCCACCATGGCTAAAGAGCTGTTTAGGACACCAGAGGAAAAATTGTACCCCTGCAAAAGGCTGGGTGGGCTACGGAAAATGGGCGAAAACTTGGTAAAAAGGAAACAAATGTTTGTGAAATTATTAGAGAAGGGAAGAAACAAAAGTGACTGTCAATCTTCCTTGGTCTGGGGTCCATGCGGTTCCCCGGGGGGTAAGGATGATTTGAGAAAGGTCGGGAAATTCAGCCCAGGCTACACGGGACAACCGGCAAAGACCCGAATAGAAAAAGGCAAATCTCAATATATATATGGACTGTAAGCAATTTCTTTTTTTTAATGAATTATTGTTCATTATATCTCGAACATTATTTAAATAAGTTGTTAAAAATCTCTTTTTTATTTTTACAAATTAATTCACACTCTGCGGGATTGCGTAATAGGCAGTCTGCCCCCGGGGGGTACAAATACTTAACCCCCAGGCCCAGCCGCCCATCAGCTGTTTAATATGCCCTTTGACTGCATAATTTTTTAACATTCTTTTAAAAGGGGGTGGGGCCCCCCAAAGTCGCGCAGGGCAGATCTTCTACTGTGTGAGAAGAGTAGCGAGTTCTGCTGGAATGAAGCTTCCAGAGCAGGGAAGTGGAGATAAAGTAAAAAATGTTGCAAAATGTATGCGTATAGGCATGTTAACAGCTGATGGGAGGTGGATGGCTAGTGGTTAAATGTTTTACTCCCCTAGGCAGGACTGCACATTAGGCTTGTTACACGGGTTAATGCGTGGCGTAATTCCGCCCCGCAAACGCCGTGTGGCGGGGGCGGGGCGGGGCGGGGGGGGGTGGGGGGGGGGGGGACTTCGCGGCCCCTTTGACATTCTTTTTTGCGGCGGTATACGCCCCTAGAAAGTGACCTGTCAATTTCTCCCCCCCGGCGTATTTGCCGAGAGGAAGAGGAGGGGCGTAAGCAAGTTCTCTATGAGGGGAATGTGCTTACCGTAGTTTTTTTTGGGAGGATTCAGCCCCGTTTGGCGCCTTGGCGGTAATTAGGGCTGAATTAGTCCGAAAAGCGTGTGAACATGGCCCCACGCAAAACCCCAGGTCCCCGATGTGAATTGACTGTATAATATACAAACGAGATGTTTACATGCTCTATGTTGAATAGATGTTCGAGATATAATGGAACAATAAAATCAGTTAAAACGCAAGACGTTGCTTACAGTCCTATATATATATTGAGATTTGCATGGGACGCAGGTGGGACGCCTGCAGAGGACTGTTAACTGCGGTGTTAATGTAAAAAGGTACTGTTTTTTGTCTGAATGGAACTGGGACCACAGTCTAAAAATATTACGTTAGTCACCACTGGCCATCAAAATTAAAAATCCTGAAGGCTCGTGAGCTCCCCCGCCACCCAGCACTGTCCAGCCTCTTTAAAGTTCGACAAGCCATTGTGATTCAAAAGAGGCGGGAGAAATCATGTGGTAGATGAAAGAAAATAAAAAACTTTCTGGCATCAACTCCACTTTTTTTTTTTGGAGGGAAGAAAGGTGAGCCAAAAAAAAAAAAAAAAAAAAAAACCCAAAAAAACCCAAAAACGTGAACCCTGGGGTGGAAAACATCATACTGTGGTGGCAGAGGCGTAATTTCCCGCTTTTGGGCCCTGTGCAAAAACTGAAATGGGGCCCCCCAGTTCCATGCGCCAATTAAAATATGATTTTTCTTATGTGGGGGGGTTTGGGCCCCCTCACGCTGAAACTGCTCCCGCTGCACCCCGTATACCCCCCTTTGGTGGTGTTTTTCTGCAAAGGGGGACAAGACGATCCCCGTATTAAAGGAGGATGGAGGGGGTCATGTTCACGACATCTTTTCCTCTCACTAAGAGCATTGAAGATGGGCGGGGTGGGTTTTCAACAGCAAAAAAGACCGAAACACACAGAGGACAATTAAGGGTGACCCGTAAGAAGTTTTTTAAGGGCCTGGAGTGGCCCCCGCAGTCTCCCGACCTGAACCCTTGGAAATCATTGAAAGGGGCTGAAATCAATGTAGTCAAGAGACACCCAAAACTTTAAGTCTGGAGAAAATCTGCATAGAGGGGGGCCAAAAATCCCCGCTGCAGTTTGCAGACCTGGTCAGAACTACAGGAAAAATTTGACCCCTTTTTCTGCAAACAAAAGGGTTTTTGCCCAAATATTAAATTCTGTTTTTTTATTGTATCAAAAATTTTATTTCTGCAATACTTTTTTTACTTAAAATCATCAATGTGATTTTTGGATTGTTTTTAGATTCGTCTTTTCACAGTCGAAGTTTTTAACCCCCGATAACAATTACGTTTCTCCTTCTTTGTAGGTGGGGAAAACTTGCAAAATCACCCGGTATCAAATATTATTTGAACATACATGTAGTACTGCACTGTTCTGTAAAGAGACTCTATAGACCGTCAATCACAGATCAGCAGTGTCTAGGACATTGTATGGTGAGTGTGGTTACAAGATTTAATATCCCTTTAAAGCAAATCACCACAATTGCACAAAAAAAAGAAACACAGCAAATTGCATTTTGAATGTGGTTTTGATGTGGTTTTTACCCCCAACCCAACTGCACCATGTAAATACTGTGTAAATTAAAGCCCCATGCAAAGTTAAATGATTGCACTTACAAGTCCAGGTCTTGGACAAACCGTATCCCAGTGAGGTGAAGCTAGGATCTTCTGTGTCTCTTTCCAGAGAGGCAGTGCATGGATCCAGGGTTAAAGTCTCCTAACCATTGTGAGCAGCTATCAATCTATTATTGAGTGTTTATTAGGATTTACAGGCTACAAATAATCAAAGTTCAAAAAGAGCTTAGAGTTGGGTTCATTAGGAATACTAATTTTCATTTCTTTCTGAGCGCTATTATTTCCAGGCGTTACAACAAGGGGGGGGGGGGGGGGGTCAAATAAAATAACAAACTGATATAGGAGAGAGAGATGACCCTGTCTGCAAGAGCTTACAATCTACAATGGAGGAGGAAGGAGACAGAAGATGAGGGACGGAGATGTGTGTACGGTGATGTTGGGGCAGCAAGGGAATTTAGGGTATAAAAGTTACGAAGAAAATGGGTTTTCAGGTTGTTTTTTGAAACGGGTGAAAGGGGGAGAGTCTGATGTTTTGGTTAAAAGGATTCCAAGAATGGGTGAAGCACAAGTGAATCTTGGGTGGTTTTTTGTGGGAGCTGATAAGGGGGAAACAGAGGAGAAGGTCCTGTGAGGGGCGGGGATTGCGTGAGGGGAGTATCGGGGTTTGGGCAGAATGAGGAGGGGAGGGTCATGGGGAGCCTTGCAGGTCAGGTTAAAAAGTTTTTTAAAATGAATTCTAGGCAATGGGAAGCCAGTAAAGAATTTTAAAATTTTTTTCATATTTATTTTAGAAAGCGGGGGAAAAGGGGGGATTAAGACTTTTTTGGATCAGTTTAAACAGAGAGTGAATATCTGTGCGAGGATGTGAATTTTGGGGTTGTCACAACAACTGGAAGCCCTGTGATGCAGGTTAAAGAAACCAACAGTGTAGATAGAGAGATAGAGGGCCCCCGGGGCTCACCCTTTAAGGACACAAAATTAAGAAAAGGGTGATTGGAAGAGGTGGAGCGAGAGTGGGAGACATCTATGAATGCGCCTTCGCCCTTTTTTTTGGGGCCCTTTATTTCTGGTTCTATAGATTATGAAAAAGGTGTTTTGGCCAAAGTTTGGTGCAAAGCACCTGTGACACATTTTTAAAGTGCAAAAAATTTGATGCGAAACTGCCATACAACGTTTGGCACATTGCACTTTGTGCACCAATTTTGAGTGTTATGAGTCATAAACGTTTGCCGCATATCACTTTCATTCACACTTTCATTTCATTCATAACACTGTTGCATTATACACTCCTCTATATCTGCTGTGTCGGTGCCAAGTTACAAAAACGGTGCATGCGAATTTATAGATGTCGCCCTAAAGAGTCTGTGAGGTAAGAGGGGATTCAGGAAAGAGTTAAGTCTGTGGTGCCAAGGGAAGAGAGGATTTGCAAGAGTTTAAAGTTGTAATTTTTTAAAATTTAAAGAACAAAGTTTAACAGTGTTCACTTAAAGTAGCAGTTATGCAGTAGGGTCGCTTTCACATGCAATGTTTTTTAGTGCATTTTTTGGTGCGTTTTATGTGCAGAAATGTACAGCATTAGGAGAT
>JAODAL010037583.1:0-40217 GCA_025379985.1 Phyllomedusa bahiana
CCGTCCTTGGGAGCCGGGATGAGGCAAGGGCTTCATCATCGTCAGAGAAGAGGCGTCAGCTTGCGCGTCAGGCAGCGCGCAGCCAGCAAGTGGGTCGTGTGGCCGTGAGTCAGCAGGATAGCAGCAGTGTGAGGTCGGGAGCCAAGCAGCCACGGGGTAAAAAACCCGCTTCGCAGGTCCAAGAAACTAGCGGCACAGGGGCTCAGCGAGGCAGCGGCGGCAGTAGTCACTCAGTGCGGAGCGTTGGCGGTAAAATCCGATACTCCGGCGTGTGGCAGTTCTTTGCTAAGACACCGGAGGAGCCGAATATGGGTATATGTCGAATCTGTGGGCAGAAAGTGAAGCGTGGCCAGGGAGCTAACGTTGGCACCACGGCCCTGCGTCAACACATGCAGCGTCACCATCCGGTGGCCTGGGAGAAACGTGGCTCAGATGTGGTGTCCATCCTGCCGCCGCAGCAACAGCAGCAGCAGCGCCCAGTGGCACGCATGCCATTGCAGCCAGTCAAGGCTCCACCACCTCTGCAGAAGGGAGCTGTTTCTCTTTGACATCATCTCCCGGTCCAGATGCTCCTGCTCCTCGCTACTCATGGCGCCAGCAGTCGTTCAGCGAGGCGATTGCAAAGAGACAACAGTATGCGTCCAACCATCCTAAGGTGCAGCAGCTGACCGTGCTCCTGTCCAAGTTGTTGGTACTGCAGTCCCTCCCTTTCCAAATGGTGGACTCTGCACCATTCAGAGAACTAATGGCTTGTGCCGAGCCGAGATGGAGAGTTCCAAGCCGTAATTTCTTTTCCAAAAAGGCAGTACCAGCACTTCATAAATATGTAGAACAGAAGGTGGGTCAGTCCTTGAGCTTATCGGTTTGTTCCAAGGTGCACGGCAGTGCGGACGTCTGGAGCTGTAACTACGGTCAGGGCCAGTACATGTCCTTTACGGCCCACTGGGTGAATGTGCTTTCAGCCCAGGCACACCAACAACTTGGACAGGAGACGCCGCTTTCTCCTCCACGTTGTCAAACTGCTGCACCTGCGCCAATGTCCGCCTCCTCCTCCTCCACCACCACCACCATCTCAGCCTCCACAAGTACTGCTCCATCATACCACATGTGGTGTCACGCAGTTCTACACCTGGCTTGCCTCGGCGAACGAAGTCACACAGGGGAGGAACTGCTCCGCGTCATGCAGCAAGAAATCGATGTGTGGCTTTCTCCGCGCCAACTGCAAATCGGAACCATGGTGACGGACAATGGGAGGAACATGGTGTCCGCGCTGCACCGAGGAGGGATGGTCCATGCGCCCTGCATGGCGCACGTGTTCAATCTGGTTGTGAAAAGGTTCCTGAAGTCTTCCACCGATCTTCAGAACATTCTGAAAATGGCCAGGAAACTGTGCATGCACTTTATCCATTCGTACAAAGCCAGGAACACCCTCCTCGAGTTGCAGCGGCAGAACGGCCTCCCCCAACACACTCTGATATGCGATGTTTCCACCCGCTGGAATTCCAGCCTGCACATGTTGGACCGACTGTATGAACAGAGAAAGGCCATTAACGATTTTTTGATGATCCAGGCAGACAGAAGTACTCCCCTGTGTAACTTTGATGTCAGCCAGTGGCAGCTCATGCGTGACACCTGCCGTTTGTTGAGGCCATTCGAGGAGGCACGTTATTTGTCAGTCGCCAGGACTACGGGATAAATAACGTCATTCCACTGCTTCATGTCCTGGAACAGATGCTGAAAAATCTGTCTGGGCAGGGGACTGGAGACGTGGCGACTACATCTCGTGGCCACATGAGTCCGGTGGGGACTGAAATGGAGGAGGAGGAGGGGACATTGGAGCAGAAGCATTGTCTGGTGAAATGAGTGGATTTTCTACCCAGGTGACAAGAGAGGAGGAGCAGGAGCAGCTGGAGGAGGTGGATGGAGATGAGGAAGACGAGGCAGATGACCCCCAAGCACCGTGGCAGTATACAGTGGAAATGGAGGCAGGGAGCCCCTCGGAGTCACTTGTGCAGATGGCCCGCAGCATGCTTATTTGCCTGGCTAGTGACAGCCGAATAGTCAGCATCCGGCAGAGGGATGACTTCTGGCTCTCCACCCTATTGGACCCTCGCTACCGGTCCAAAATGGGAGCCTTTTTCCCAGCTATTGAGAGGGAGGACAAACTCAAATACTATAGGGAAATCCTCCGTAGTCAGTTGGCCGTTGCCTATGTGCGGCATCGTCCCTCCTCTGACAGGTCTGACCGGGGGGTTCCTCAGCGCTCACGTACTACTGCCGCGGCTGCTGGGGGGGGGAAGGTGGGGGGGTAGGAGCAGTACCAGCTCCATCAGCAGCAACCTAAGTCTGGAGTCACTGATGAGCAGCTTCCTTCACCCGCCTAGTGAGGAGGGTAGTCCCCAGCAACAACAGCAGCAGCAGGACCTGGAGCAGCCCTGAACCAACAGGTGGTGGCCTACTTGGACAGCACTCTGCCACCCCAGTTAGAAGATCCGCTGACTACTGGGCAAAGCCAAAACTGGATGTGTGCCGCACTTTCCGAGTTTGCAGTGGAGAAGCTGTCCTGGCCCGGGCCAGTAGTGTGGCCATAGAGCGGGTGTTCAGTGCGGCGGGCCATCGTTACCCCAAGGGAGAAAACCCGCTTGTCCACTGGGAAATGGTGGAACGACTGACCTTTGTCAAGATGAAACAGGTGTGGATCGGAACAATCTTTCCACACACCAAGCCTTAGCGTCAGTCTGGGTTTCAAACTCCTGCCTCAGCTCCACTATTCTGATGCCGCCACCCGCCTGAATGCCACACATCTGCGCCAGTGTTCTCCATCTGCCTACCACCTCTTTACCAGGGACTGTATTGCCACCCCACCATCAAACATTCTGGTCATTGTCCACTCTCAGACCTCATGCTGTTTTGCTCCTGCCGCCGTCACCCTCAAATCTCGTCATTGTGCCACTCTTTGGCCCTACTCCTTTTTTTGCCACCTTCAGAATTCCATTTGTGGCCACCTGTCTGCCCTCATGCTGCTGCTGTGTGGCTTGCGCGGCCGTGTCCCTCCACACTGTGTCATTGTGCCACCTGTCTGACCTCATGCTGCTGCTGTAGGCTGCTGCCTGTGTCCTCCACATCTGTGTCATTGGTGCCACGCCTGACCTCATCTGCTGCCAGCGCGTGACCTCCACTTCAGTCATTGTTCCACTCTGTGGCCTAATACTTTTTTAGCCACCCCAGAATGTCATTGTGCTACGTGCCTGACCTCATGCTGCTGCCGGGCCGTGACCTCACACTCAACATTGTGCCACACTTTACATTCTTCCTCCTGTTGTGGCCACCTACAGAATGTCATTGTGCCACTTGCCTGACCTCATGCTGCTGCTGTTGTGATCTCTACACTGTGTGTGATTGTGGTCCACTTCTGTGGCCTAATTACTGTTTTGAGCCACCTCCAGAATGTCATTGTGCCACAGCCTGACCTCATGCTGCTGCGCCCGTGACCTCCACACTGTGTGATTGTGCCACTTTGTGCCTAAAACGTGTTGTTGCCACTCCAAATTCATTGTGCCACCTGCCTGAACCTCATTCTGCTGCCTCCGGGCCCGTGACCTCGCACGTCTCAGTCATTGTGCCACACTGTAGCTTCCTCCTGTTTTGCCACCTACATAATGTCCATTGTGCCAACTGCCTGACCTCATCTGCTGCTGTTGTGGATCTCTACAACTGTGTGATTGTGCCACTCTGTGGCCTAATACTGTTTTCCACCTACAGAATGTCATTGTGCCACTCCTGACCTCATGCTGCTGCCGCCGTTGACCTCCGCTCTCAGTCATTATGCCACTCTGTGGCTTCCTCCTGTTTTGCCACCCTTCAGAATGTCATTGTGCCACCTGTCCTGACTCTCATTACTGCTGCTGTTTGACCCTTCCACACTGTGTGATTGTGGCATTTCTGTGGCCTAATACTGTTTTGCCACCTCCAGAATGTCATTGTGCCACTGCCTGAACCTCATTGACTGCTAGCTGTTGGGTGACCTCCACACTGTGTATTGTGCCACTCTGTGGTCCTAAATACTGTTTTGCCACCTCCATGAATGTCATTGTGGCCACTGCCTGACTCATGCTGCTTCCGCCGGTGACCTCCGCTCTTCTAGTCGATTTGCCACTCTGTGGCTTCCCCTGTTTTGCCACCTCCATAAAGTCATTGTCCACTCTGCCTGACCTCATACTGCTGCTTGTTGTGACCCTCCACACATGTTGATTGTGCCACTCTGTGCCTAAGTACTGTTTTGCCACCCCTCCGAGAATGTCATTGTGCCACTGCCTGACCTCATGCTGCTGCGTGTTGTGACCTCTACACTGTATCATTGTGCCACTCTGTTGCCAAATACTGTTTTGCCACCTTACAGAATGTCACTTGTGCCACTGCCTGACCTCATGCTGCTGCCGCCGTAATCCTCCGCTCGTCAGTCATAGTGCCACAGCTGAGGCATCCTCCATTGTTTTGCCACCACCAGAGATGTCATTGTGGCCACTATGCCTGACCTCATACTGCTAAGCTGATGTGACCTCCACACTGTGTGATTGTGCCACTCTGTGGCCTATTCTTGTTTTGCCACCTCCATAAATGGTCATTGTGCCACTGCCTGACCGTCAATGCTCTGCGTTTGTGACCTCCACACTGTGAGATTGTGCCACTTCTGTGCCCTAATAGCTGTTTATTGCCACCTCCAGAATGTCATTGTGCCACTGCCTGACCTCATGCTTCTGGCTGTTTTTTGACCTCCATACTGAGTGATTTTTGCCACTCGTGGCCTAATACTGTTTTGCCACCCTCCAGAATGTCATTGTGCCACTGCCTTAACCTCATGCAGCAGCCGTGCCGTGACCTGCCGCTCTCAGTCATTTGTGTGCCATTCGTGGCTTCCTCCTGTTTTTTTTTTTTTGGCCACTCCAGAATGCCATTTGTGCCATCTGGTCCTGACGCTCGATGCTGCTGAGGCTGCCCGCCCGTCACCCAACCCCACACTCTGTCACTTAATTGTTATGCCCACCTGACTCTCGAGCTTTTCTTTTTTCCAGCTTCGTTGGCATGACTTATCAGGCTACATTCCCACTTCAGTTTTTGGGTCAGTGTTTTTCCTCTTAAAGTGGCCCAGTGAATTTTTATTAGTGAAGGCGGCCGGTCAGTCATCTGCGTGTCATACTAAACGACACAACATTGTTATGAAGGACCAAACCAAGCTCCCTCTGCATATTTTATAGCATGGCACACATGTCTACAAGCACCCAGCAGGCTGCATGTCAGACCTGGAAATAGCTGCTTTTTAAAACTGCGATTCGTGCAGAAGTAATTCGGAAACGAAACAAATCTTGTCGGAGAAATTTCGTCGAAGTGACAGAATCTAATTTTTGTAGAAATTCGCCCATCTCTACTGAATACCATTAAAGTCTATGGGAGAGGAACAACACCTTCAGTCTTACACCCCAGAACAGGGTCATGGAGAAGCTGGAATTAAACATCCACTGACCAGTAAACTGGATTACGTGCTACATGCTTAGGCAACACAATTAGCAACAAGAGTCCACAGAAAAAAAAAGTCACAGACTATTCACTATCCTTTCTTCCTGTAACCACAGCATTGACCCTTAAACCTGCATTGAACCCACAAAATAAAAAGTGCCAGAAGGCATATTATTTGAACCATCATTTTACTAGAAGTGAACATTGGACATCCAGTCCTGGACGCAGCAAGACCCATAAAACAGTCTGACCCACAGATTAAAAATTGACGGAAAAAGGAGTCTTTACAACCACCATTTTATTTGAACAGGACATGTTGACTATGCCTTCCTGGACCGCATGCATTACCCCTCAAACCCTGTCTATACCCACAGATTAAAAAGTGCCCGGAGAAATGAGTCTTTGAAAAACCACCATTTTAATTGAACTGGACATTGAAATCTATACCTTGTCCAGGGCCACAAGCATGACCCCAAACCCGTGCATGACCCTCAGATTTAAAAGTGCCGAACAAATGAGTCTTTGAACCACCATTTATGTAGTTGAACTGGACCATTGACAATACCTGTTCCTGGGGACCGAACAGCATGAAGCCCCAAACCTGCATGACCCCCAGATTAAAAAAGTGCTGGAAAAAGAGTTCTTCAACCACATTTTAGTGAACTGGACATTGACTAGTACCTGTCCCTGGATCGCAGTAAGGACCATTAAACCTGTTCTGACCCACAGGATAAAAAGTGCCGGAAAAAGGAGTCCTTTCAAACCACCATTTTAGTTGAACTGGAATTGGATGACTATACCTGTCCGGGCCAACGCATAGCCCCCAAACTGCATTACGCCCCATATTAAAAAAGTATCTGGAAAAAGTAGTGCTTTAACCACCATTTTAGTTTTAACAGGACATTGCACTATAAATGTCCTGGAATGCTGTATGACCATTAAGCTGTCTGACCCCACAGGTATAAAAAGTGTCCCGATAAAGGAGTCTTTCAACCACCCATTATTAGTTTGAACTGGACATATGGACTATAAATTCACAACACAAGAAGAGTTTATTTACCAAGTTAAACTCCTAAAACTTTAACCTTTAAATAAATAACAATAAAACTATTTCCTATATTCAATATGTAATATCCACTCCACAAAGGCCTACCTATAAAAAAATAAATATAAAAAAATATAATTAGTATATATATATATTATATATATATTATATATATCTAATATATATATAGTATAAAAGAGCAACCGCCCCGATAAGGGCGACCTCCAACTATAGTCTCTCTAACACCTAAATTTAACATCATATTTCTCAATTATATATTAAACAGTTCCTTGCTCTTATACTACAAATGGTATAGTGTTTATCACCAAAACACATCGTTGTTTCACAATGTTCTTGACCCAATTTATTGTCCTATATATTACAGTTTCTATGCTCTTACAAATGGTATATTGTTATTGTCCAAAACACAGATAGTTTCAATGTTCTGTCCCAATGTATTTATCGTCCTATATATTACAGTTCCTATGCTCTTACAAATGGTATATTGTTATTGTCCAAAACACAGATAGTTTCAATGTTCTGTCCCAATGTACTTATTGTCCTACGCGTTTCACCCCGTACAGTCGTCGGGGCTCATCAGGGACCACACAGACTGAAGCACTATCAATTGTTTGTGATATGCATAAAGCTGCAATATGTTCATTGAACAGATTTTTACGCATTAGCAAAACATGTATGATGAAGTAGGCATTCTTATGATACCCTTTCCACAATAGAGATCATGTTAGAACATCAACACCTATCATCCATATATGATGTTGCTTTCAGATGATAGATATTAACCACTTTTACATCTCAGCCATGATATACTCACAAAACCCTGCATGTACTCGCCAATGTCAAATGCTAACATCGGCCGATAATGTTCCTCAAAGCAAAGGTTGCCAGCAGAGAGTTCTTATCCTCCTCCTTTGATGAACACTCTTCTGTGTTGTGAATTTGAAGTATTTATTGAGAGTTGTTACCGAATTATCTATTGGACGGGCCCTAGTCCGTACATTTTTTTTGTTGGGGCATTGACGGTATATACTGGACATTGACTATACCTGTCCTGGGCCACAGCATGAGCCCCAAAACTTCATAACCCCCAGATTTAAAAAGTGCCGGAAAAAGGTGTCTTTGAACCACCATTTTAGTTGAACTGGACATAGACTATCCCTGTCCTTGACTGCAGCATTCAGGTTACATTAACCACTGAAGAACAGATTGGCGACGCTGTTCATTACTGAGATTCACAGGGCCCTGACCCAGCGATGACAGGCCTGACGGTTCTGCAACCGACGATCCGCTGGCTTGCGTGTTGTCGCCAGCACTGGAAGGAGCACCTTCTCTCGTACCTCTACCTCCATGTCCTACACCCCTCTTTGCCCGCTTACCACCTGCATTTCGCTCCATGTTCAGAAAGATAAAAATTTAAGAAGGTATGGAAGAGTTTTTGACAGTCTATTATTGAAAGACGGCAAATCACAGCTATTCTTAAATCTCTCTAATTTCCTACAGCTAACTAGGATTAGAAACTGAATTGTTTCTAGCGAATACCTGTAAAATGCGGTCTGGTGGAAGAACCGTAAGACAAAATCAACAGTGTTCTTCCTTCAGTCCCAGGGATTTACAACTGCCCAGTAGGACTAGGAATTGATGTTTTCAACAAATATCATACAAGGCGCTATCTGCGCCAAACTGAGATTCACCGAGTGCAATAAAACTATTCAGAAGTTACACGGATGAGAAATTGCATTTTTTGCAGCAATGACAAATGAGAACAGTTACTAGAAAATGTTTCTATCAAAATTGTTGTACAACGTGGCTATTTGAAAAAAACTAGGGCCACACCTCGTGCAATACAGCTATTTAAAAGTTATACGGATAACTGACGGTGGTTTTTGCACCAATGAAATACACCAACAGTAACTACAAAATTTCTGTATCCAAATTTAAGTACAAGGTGGCTATTTGAAAAAAACTAGGGCCGCACCATGTGCAATACAGCTATTTAAAAGTTATACGGATAAGAAAAGGTGGTTTTTGCACCAAGGAAATACACCAGCAGTTTCTACAATATTTCTGTATTCAAATTTAAGTACAAGGTGTCTCTTTGAACAAAACTGGGTCACACCAAAGTGAAATACAGCTATTTAAAAGTTACACGGATAATAAAAGGTGGGTTTTTGCACCAATGAAATACACCAACAGTAACTACAAAATTTCTGTATCCAAATTTAAGTACAAGGTGGCTATTTGAAAAAAAACTAGGCCGCACACATGTGCAATACAGCTATTTAAAAGTTATACAGATAAGAAAAGGTGTTTTTTGCACCAATGAAATACACCAACAGTTACTACAAAATTTCTCTATTCAAATTTAAGTACAAGGTGGCTCTTTGAACAAAACTGGGTCGCACCAAAGTGAAATACTGCTATTTAAAAGTTACACGGATAAGAAAAGGTGAATTTTGCACCAATGAAATACACCTGCAGTTACTAGAAAATTTCTGTATCCTAATAGAAGTACAAGGTGGCTCTTTGAACAAAACTGGGCTGCTCCAAAGTGCAAAACATTTATTTAAAAGTTATACGGATAAGAAAAGGTGGGTTTTGCACCAATGAAATACAGCTGCAGTTACTAGAAAATTTCTGTATCCTAATATAAGTACAAGGTGGCTCTTTAAAAAAAAACTGGGCTGCGCCAAAGTGAAAAACAGCTATTTAAAAGTTATACGGATAAGAAAAGGTGGGTTTTGCACCAATGAAATACAACAGCAGTTACTAGAATATTTCTGTATCCTAATCTAAGTACAAGGTGGCTCTTTGAACAAAACTCGGCTGCGCCAAAGTGAAAAACTGCTATTTAAAAGTTATACAGATAAGAAAAGGTGGGTTTTGCACCAAAGAAATACAGCTGCAGTTACTAGAAAATGTCTGTATCCTAATATAAGTACAAGGTGCCTCTTTGAACAAAACTGGGCTGCACAAAATAAAAGGTACAATTTCACCCCAGGTGCGAGGTGTGCTTGCCAACAACTGGTAAAAAAAAAGCCATTTCAATGCAGGTTCAAAGCAGAGTCTGGGCTGCACAATATACACTCTCCTTTCAAAAGCCTGCCTGCCTGTCTGTCTGTGTTCGACCGCTATCCCCCCACCTGCCCCGTGGCTGTCCAGCACTAGATGCTTCTTTAAAAGTCTCTGTCTAACTAACTAAGAGCTGAAATTCTCTAATCTACCTATATTCTAATGTTCACAGCTAAAAGCATAGTTGTCTGTATGAATAAAGAGAACTGTGTCTCTGAGCTGAGCTTTAATGAGAGAGACCTAGCACACGTCCTGCTCTATTGAGAGACACTGAAACACTGATGATGAACAGGAAACGCTGTTCTAGGCAAAACGAGGTCATGTGATTTTTCCAGCCAATGACAACCATACACATCATAGTCATGACGTTGCACACCCAGCTCCCCCTGCTCTATGCTCTAAGCTGATTTGATGGGCACCAAAATGAAAGGAAGTGCCGAAAATGGCGTGATAGTAATAGATTATCTGCAGATTGTCACCTAAAATATCGCGTGATCGGAAATTTTCGATCAACCTAAAAATCGTGGCGATTTCAACTTTGTGATTATAATCGCTCATCCCTATGCCTGTGCAAACATTCCAAACATTTATCTGACTTTCATATGTTTCTTTTGGAGCAATGGCTTCTTCCTGGCAGAGTGGCCTTTCAGCCCATGTTAATACAGTACTCGTTTCACTGCATCTTCACAAGGTCTTCACAAGGTCTTTTGCTTTTGTTCTTGGGTTGCTTTGCACATGTCGAACCAAAACACGTTCATCTCTGAGACACAGAACCCATCTCCTTCCTGCGGTACGATGGCTGGACATTCCCATCTTGTTGCTACTTGCATGGAATTGTTTGTACATATGTACAAGGCAACATCAGGTATCTGGAAATTGCACCCAAGAATGATCCAGACTTGTGAAGGTCCACAATTCTCTTCCTGATATCTTGGCTGATTTCTTTAGACCTTCCCATGTTGTTACACACAGAAGCAGTGTGTTTCTGGTGTGCACTAAAATACAACTATAACCCAGTATGCCATTTAACCTTTCAATCACTACACATTACATTGCCTATTAGCAGAGTTACCTCCTCAACTCTCCTGCTTTCCAATCACAGTATACACAAAATAGGCTGATATGCTGTTATTTTAAACATACCAATGTATTGTATCAATAATACATTAAAGTCATAGACTATGTAGCAATATACAGAGTTATAAAAACCTGGTAACATGCAGCATTCAATCGACAGTGTCCATTTTCAAATGTATCTTTGGATGGTCATTCATAGCATCTTAGTTTAATAGCTCTCTCCTGTTGTGCTCCTTGGGCACTACGCTTTGTTTGGCTCACAGGTAATAACAAAATAACAATGTATCAGTCTATTTTGTGCGTACTGTACACTAAAATACATCCACAGCTGTGTCTGTGTCTCTAATTAACTAAGATGTTACCAGTAAACGTATCAGAAACTTCCAAAAACATGACATCATTATATGGGCTGTTCCAAATTGTTTAAAGGCAGAGTAATCCTAGTGTATGTAAAGTTTTGACTTTGCAGATAGTAATAAAAATGCCTTAAAAATTGCTCTCTCATTATTCTGGCATTTGGCAATTCAAAATCATTTCGGTAATCCTAATTGACCTAAAACAGGTAAGGTTTATTCTGATTTCATGTCAGATAGTGAGAAAAACATGAATATGTGTCTTTTTGAATATGAACTTCTGGTTTCAACTTTATATGTGGTTATACTGGTTTATAAAGTTCTCCAAAAATGGTATGTATTTACTATGCAACGTTACAGTATATACAATGTCTAATTACTTGCCTTAACTATATACAAAGCCCAGACCATAGGGATTAGCAGGATGGGCAGTGGTAAATATTTGGTGATATACATCAACCTCATGGTTATTATGCTTTCCGTTCATTATTAAATGGAGCATTGGTCTTTGGTAAAATATGAGTGACTGGTTTGTCTCCAGCAACTCATATGTTCACATATGGCCATCAATGGGATGAGTGACACTGAATAGACAAATATGATTCTTCCCATGATCACTTCTTGCAGCATCTGACAGTGACTGATTATAGTTACAATCAGTTTAGACAACCAAATCTTTACTTTAAAATTGCTTTTAGCCCCTGCCCTCGGGGGGAATCACAGCAGAACTCCCTCCTGGGTATATGGGGGAGCAAGAGCTAAAGAGCACATAAAAAGGAAATGAAATGCTAGAGTATATATTATTGTACAGGTCTGAACAATGTCCACAGAAGGATAGTCATTTATCAGCTATCTTTATAACCCAGTACAGAGAATTCCTTCTTCAAGAACCCTTTCGCCTTTCATAGTCTAGAAAATCATATGAAAACCATTGCTAGTAATACATAAAAAACTAAAAGAAAATGATACCTTGTGTATGTGTATCCCAAACACATCGACCTCTTCTGTTGAAGATCATCCATCCAGAGTAATTTAACTGCAGTTTTAGAAAGCCATTACAAATATTAAGGTATATAGAATAGATATGAGATTGCTGGATAGATAGATTTAAAAAACTGCAACAGTAAAAAAGAAGCTGTACTCAGGGCCGCCATCAGAAATTTTGGGGCCCCATACAGCTGGAGCGTCTGCCCCCCCCCCCCCCCGGCCAACCCAACCCCCTGCTCCTCCCTCTCCCTCCCCGGCCGTCCCGACAGAGCCCCACCCATCCCACAACCATCGCCACACCAGAAAAATGAAAAAAAAAATTTGGGGGTCACAAGAAAAATTTGGGGGGTCACAAGAAAAAAAAATGCAATTGTGCCATTGTTTTTGGATTTAGTTCTTGCTGGATTATACAAGGTCCAGCAAATACCTCCACATGTCACCATTATAATGTTACTGGCAAAGCCAGTATACCCAGACCAATATTGCCAAGCAACAATATATAAATTCTAAATAATACCGCCACCTATCACTACCATATACTGACTAGTCACACCATAATGTTATTGACTAAATCAGTATACCAAGACCAATATCACAAAACAACAATATACAAGCACCTAATAATATCGGCACATCATCACCACATATCTCCAGCATAACAATACTGAATAATACCACCATACTGCTAGTGATTATAAACCATCACACCAAAACCAATATTTCCTCCATACAGTGACCATATAGTGGTAGATACCAGTGTAGAAAAACAGAAACTTATCCCTAATAATTTGTTAGGCATTAGGTAATTACTCCATCGCATATAAACAGAAAAACCAAAAAATGGAGTGCGTATGATAATTGTGTGCAATATAAAATTTAACTTTTACTTCACAATTTAAAATAATATGCGGCTAGGCATTAAATACACAAATCAAGAGCACACATTAGTGCCAATGAAAAAATGGCGCATTGATAACTATTAACTCTGACGAGTCAATGAAAAAATGGCATTGACTCGTCAGAGTTAATAATTATCAATGCGCCATTTTTTCATTGGCACTAATGTGTGCTCTTGATTTGTGTATTTAATGCTTAGCCGCATATTATTTTAAATTGTGAAGTAAAAGTTAAATTTTATATTGCACACAATTATCATACGCACTCCATTTTTTGGTTTTTCTAGATACCAGTGTACACATGTGCTCTGCAAATAGTTTACTTACATTTAGCGCCTCTCAGGTGACGTCTTGTCTGAGGAGTCGTTCACTTTCCCTTTTCTTCTCTATTCGGTCCAGACCTCCATGATGACTTCCTCCGTCCACCACTCGTCCCTGTAGAATTAAAAACACAAACAACTGAGACTCCTCACTTTTTTTTTATCATTTTCCCAACTGAGTGCCCCTCCCCCCATGTACAAACTCCCCATTTATAATGGCCCAAATGGTAAGAATTACCCCCTGGTAATCATGGGGCTCCCCCAGTCGGTATGTAGGTACAACGGGGCCCCCGGGCGGTAGCTAAGCATCCACCAGGCAGTAGCTAGGTAGCTTGGGGAGACGTAGGTAGCTTCGGGCCCCCGGGCGGTAGTTTAGGCCACCCCTGTAGGTCGAATAGGGTCCTCTGTAGATTCGGGTCCCCTTGTAGGCAGAATAGTCCCCCCCATGTAGATTAGGACCTCTTTGTAGGCAGAAAAGTCCCCCCACCCCACTTGTAGATTAGGGCCCCCTTGTAGGCAGAATAGTCCCCCCGCTGTAGATTAGGGCCCCCTTGTAGGCAGAATAGTCCCCCCGCTGTAGATTAGGGCCCCCTTGTAGGCAGAATAGTCCCCCCCCCCTGTAGATTAGGGCCCCCCTGTAGGCAGAAAATTCTCCCCCCCTGTTAATTAGAGACCCCCTGTCGGCAGAATAGTCTCCCCGCCTGTAGATTAGGGCCCCCTGTAGGCAGAATAGTCACCCCCCTGTAGATTAGAGACCCCCTGTAGGCAGATTAGTCCCCCCGCCTGTAGATTAGGGCCCCCCTGTAGGCAGAATAGTCCCCCCGCCTGTAGATTAGGGCCCCCCCCTGTAGGCAGAATAGTCCCCCCTGTAGATTAGAGACCCCCTGTAGGCAGAATAGTCCCCCCCCTGTAGATTAGAGACCCCCTGTAGGCAGAATAGTCCCCCCCTGTAGATTAGAGACCCCCTGTAGGCAGAATAGTCCCCCCCTGTAGATTAGAGACCCCCTGTAGGCAGAATAGTCCCCCCCTGTAGATTAGAGACCCCCTGTAGGCAGAATAGTCCCCCCCTGTAGATTAGAGACCCCCTGTAGGCAGAATAGTCCCCCCCTGCAGATTAGAGACCCCCTGTAGGCAGAATAGTCCCCCCCCTGTAGATTAGAGACCCCCTGTAGGCAGAATAGTCCCCCCTGTAGATTAGAGACCCCCTGTAGGCAGAATCGTCCCCCCCTGTTTATTAGAGACCCCTGTAGGCAGAATAGTCCCCCCCCTGTAGATTAGAGACCCCCTGTAGGCAGAATAGTCCCCCCCTGTAGATTAGAGACCCCCTGTAACAGAATAGTCCCCCCCTGTAGATTAGAGACCCCCTGTAGGCAGAATAGTCCCCCCCTGTAGATTAGAGACCCCCTGTAGGCAGAATAGTCCCCCCCAGTCTTTGGGGCCCCCTGTAGGCAAAGTTCCCCCCCAGTATTAGGGCCCCCTGTAGGCATAGTTCCCCCCACCCAGTATTAAGGCCTCCTGTAGGCATAGTTTCCCCCCTGCCAGTATTAGGGCCCCCTGTAGGCATAGCCCCCCTCCCCAGTATTAGGGCCCCCTGTAGGCATAGCCCCCCTCCCCAGTATTAGGGCCCCCTGTAGGCATAGCCCCCCTCCCCAGTATTAGGGCCCCCTGTAGGCATAGCCCCCCCCTCAGGGCCCCCTGTAGGCATAGTCCCCCCCCAGTATTAGGACCACCTGTAGGCATAGTTCCCCCTCCCCTCAGGGCCCCCTGTAGGCATAGCCCCCCCAGTATTAGGGCCCCCCTTTAGGCATAGTACCCCCCCAGTATTAGGGCCCCCTGTAGGCATAGTCCCCCCCAGTATTAGGGCCCCCATTTAGGCATAGTCCCCCCCCCCGGTATTAGGGCCCCCCTGTAGGCATAGTCCCCCCCCACAGTATTAGGGCCCCCCTGTAGGCATAGCCCCACCACAGTATTAGGGCCCCCCTGTAGGCATAGCCCCCCCCCCAGTATTAGGGCCCCCCTGTAGGCATAGCCCCCCAGTATTAGGGCCCCCCTGTAGGCATAGCCCCCCCAGTATTAGGGCCCCCTGTAGGCATAGACCCCCCCCCCCCCACAGTATTAAGGCCCCCCTGTAGGCATAGACCCCCCCCACTGTATTAGGGCCCCCCTGTAGGCATAGACCCCCCCCCCACAGTATTAGGGCCCCCTGTAGGCATAGCCCCCCCCAGTATTTGGGCCCCCCTGTAGGCATAGACCCCACCCACCGTATTTGGGCCCCCCTTTTGGCATAGACCCCCCCACAGTATTAGGGCCCCCCTGTAGGCATAGCCCCCCCCCCCCACAGTATTAGGGCCCCCCTGTAGGCATAGACCCCCCCTCCCCCACAGTATTAGGGCCCCCCTGTAGGCATAGCCCCTCCCACCCCCCACAGTATTAGGGCCCCCCTGTAGGCTGGGCCGGGATGGATGGCCGGGGCCGGGCACCCCTTCAGGAGGAGGTCCTCCTCTCTGTCGCCGCTGCTGCTCTCTGCCCTGCGGCGGGATGCGGAATAGTTTGAATCCGTGAAGCTCCGCCCCTCGGGGAGGGGCCTCGCGGATTCAAATTATTCTGCATCCCGCCGCCCACAGACAGAGAGGAGGCGGGCCCGGCTCCGGCAACAGCGCGCCCAGGGCACATGTAAGTAGATCGCAGCGCAGCTGAGCCGGGAGCGCGGGCCCCACCCCAGCACCGCCCCGCTGGCTGTAGCTAAAAGCGGAGGCGGAGCGGCTGTAGCGCAAAGCAGCGCTACCCTCCTCCTACCCCTCCTCCCCACCCGGACCTCTGACCATGTAGAGCGCGGCGCTCGGCTGCGCCGTGCTCTACAGTGTGTAAAAAAAAAAAAAAAACGGAAATAAGCGGGCCTGCTTGAAGCGGGCCCCCTTATCTCTCCGGGCCCGGTACAGCTGTACGGGTTGTACCCCCTGTACGGCGGGCCTGGCTGTACTATATAGAGCCATGTCACAGCAACATTTCAGCTTAACAATAGAGCTTTTTTCAAGGAATGTGATAAATGTGATGCAAATACATATTCACTGATTTATATAAGTAAGAACAATTAAGGCATCAATTATTATATGCTACAAAACCCAGTGCTTTGCAAAAAACAGAACAAAACACAACTATCACCAAACATAACTACAAAATAGATGTAACCATATTATTTCTCACAACTGTGAACCATTTAAGAATTATTTTGGTGTTTGATGGAAGGTGGTCTCTCCCTCTTCTGCATAATTAGTATATTGTGCACATTTGTGGGAATGATATGATTAAATTCTGTACCGGTTTGTATTAGGACTAAGAAACATCTCAGCACTCAGCTACTTCACAGCCTTCCATAGCAGTTTTCATACTTCCACAGACCGCGGTCAATGTCAAAGCCGTTCTCATTCAATAGGGCGCCTACTATGATGGCAGCAAAAACAACCATGTCATACAGTTGCACCTATTTTTATAAACCCTGCCTTCTCCCCCAAATAGATTAGTGGCATAAATCAGTGCCAACAGTCCCCCAGGATATGCCACAAATGTCTAATAGATACAGGTCCCACTTTTGGGAACTGCACCTATCTCAAGAATGGGGATCAAATGCACTCGGCTGTAAAGGGAATGCCCACTTATTTGTGAGTACTGTGCAGAGTGGGTTCCAGAGGCACATGGTGTATACTGTTCAGGCCACAGAAGAAGGTCCTGTCCTCAACGTAGAAAGTGATTACAGGGATCATCCCACTTAACCCATTGATGACATATCAATAGGACATCTGTGTGTGATAGGTGCAGGTCCCATCTCTGGGGTTTCTTAGGTGCACTCATTACAGTACAGTGTGGTATTAGGGTACACCCACACAGCAAATGTCATGACATGGTTTTCAATGTGGACTTTAGGTCGCTTTTTTTCCACAGTTAGAAAACAAGTCCCATTCATCTCTATAGTGCTGTAGATGCGGATCTGATAAATAAATGTTTGGGATGTGTTTTTTATTACCTAAAATACAGCAGAAGAATGGACATGTTGCACTTTTTTTGCAAAAACTGCATTTTTGGAATCCTACCTAAAGAATATCCAAGTCGGGAAAGACCATTGTATGCTGAAGCTAAAGTAACCTGAGGCCATTATGGCTTGTAGTTCAAAAGCCATCCTTGTCAGAATCCACGTTATAAATGCCCCCCCTCTGTATTTATGATCAGATAACTCTTCTCTTGTCTCAAGCACTTGAATTTTCAATGTTAGGGAATAGCAGATTTGACTTTTAGCTCAAATGATGGATATTTCATGTAACAGGACATGTCGTGGTCCATGCCATGGCTGCGGTTGTGCCCGCCAGCAGTCACATGTGACAGGATGTACCACAGTCTAGGTCCCAGTCCATGGTCAAACCCATCTCCCTGTCCGATCCCTCACCTCCTCGTCGCCCCCAGCCATCATCCCCTTTCAGCTCCTCTGCTCCCCTCTGTCAAGTTGCGTGCATATGGCTGTCCTCGCTTGCTCTTTCTGATTTAAAGGGCCAGTGCGAATCACCCACCTGCTGCTCAACCAACCACCTTGGGCCATTGACTTTTTCAGGACACCTCTCCTAGCATCCCGCACCCAAGTATTAGTGTCCATTTCTACGTGTCTACCAGTCCTATGCGTTGTTCCTGATTGCCTTCCTGTTACCAACCTGTTACCAACCTCTGCTACGTTCCTGACCCTGCCTTGTCTGCTGCTTGAACCTGACCTTGCTTACACACTGCCCCCCTGACTGTTTGCCTGTTCCCAACGATGCCTGTGCCTCCACGATGCTATGGTTCCACATAAGTCTACACATTGACTGTCACCTCAAGGACCGACATCGGGGGTAGTGACCAGGGAGTTCCACGCAACAAAGTCCAACCTGCTTTGTCACAGGCTCTGGTGAAAACAGGTGGCTCGTTAAATTCCGTTCCCTGGGGAAGGTTGTGCAAACTCCCGACAGCGACCCATGAGTCTCCAGTGTGTATGACTGTGACATTTCATGTGGTATGTCTAGGTTAGTGAAAATATGCTGTAGAACTTGCTGCCATATAATCTGGCCGTGAGGCTCCAATAAGGAGATGTGACATAAATTAGAGTCTTCAATAATAGAATCCACGGCTCACCTTGATTGTAGTGCTGAAAATAATATTTTAATTGTAACACTAAAGTGCAAGTGTTACACACAAAACTCTGTTAATGTTATTCATGGCAAGCAGATATGAGTCACAGATCACATCAAAATGTACTGCAGCCTTTGTCAAGTAATACCTGTGGAGAGACGCAGGATGGCATGGATTATAGAGTGCAGGCTTAGGCACCGTGTTCACGACAGTGATTTACTGTCAGATTTTTCAGCAGATTATGTGTTTAGAATCTGCAAAAATCCATCTGTAAATCCTCCCCATAGATTGGAATAGAAAATCTGTAGACTACACAGCATTTTCTGAGGTCAGATTTCAAATCCAAAAACCAGGTCAAAAAACTTAGACCATGTTCTATGATCAACCATATTTCACTTGAAAACATCGGGTTACAGTACTGTTCAATTTAATGGGACAACAGAAATCAGAAAAATGCGGCAAAAAAAGGACAAAAACCTGCCCAAAAACGAAAACTGAGTATAAAATACTTATTCTGATTACTATCCGAGTATTTTGTCCTTGCCGTGTAGACGTAGCCTATGGGGTCTGAAACTTTGTGATGTGATTGGTATCTACTTGTTATGAATAACACTAACATATGAAGAGCTATTGTGTGTAACACTTGCACTTGTGTTTTACAATAAAAAATTATAGCTTTACCACTACAGTCAAGCTGTGCCATAGATTCTAGTATTGATATTACATGCACATTTGTTCTTCCAAAATGATCACCCATTTCAAGTAAAGTGTACAATACCTACAATACCATTAGCAGGGCAGAATTTTGCCCTGCAATGGTGTCCTTTGTAAATAATTCAAATCCTTGTATAACATGGAATGAAAACATGAAAACACTAAAGGCGACATGTGTGATTTTAGGCGCTTAGATGCCAATTTTTATATACATAATAATAGTGTAGAATGCGCCTGAATCTGTGAACCCGCTCTACTATGGGACATAATTCAGGTGCATTCTAATGCAAAAACGACAATTCTGGCTCAGGTAAAGTGCTCTACCTGTTCCAGCAGTAATGCGCCTGGATTTGCCGTACTGAAGCTATAAATACTGTATGTAGCTTTGCAAGATTCTAGTGTGACATGCCTCCAGCACTTCCCCCTCCCCCTCCTCCCGATCTCAGGCGCATTACAATGTGCCGCGGGGGCTTTGTAATGCGCCGAATATCGGAGTGGAGCCGTTTTAAAAATATAGCGAAGAGGGCTGCGCTAGTTCTCGGGCTGAAAAGATGTCGGACTTCTGGCGTAGCCACATTCATACATGTCCTCCTAAGGGTGCGTTCACAAGGAAGCAGTAAAATGCCGGTCAGATTCTGTTTAACATTCTGGATGGTATTTTATCATCTTTTCAGTCGTTTTGGGGGGCGGTTCTGTCCGCGGTTTGCAAATTCGCTTGTCCTCCATAACCACTGAATTTACATTATCTTAAACATTTATAATGACATTTTTATATAAGTCTCTTGCTCCCTACAGATGTAGCAAAGTTTGACTTCACCGAGATTTTGCAACTTCTCATGATATCTGACTTTTATCTTAAAACAAAGGCTGTTGAAAAGCATTAAAAAATTTGAGATAACATTCTGTACGATGATATTAGTGCATTGTCTGTCCAGTTTACATGTATAGGATTAGTGTTGTACTGTGGCTCTTGGTATAATAACCCCATAGCTTTCATGCTTGCAATTTTCTTCTCCAAATGGCGAACTACCCTTTTATGTTGTGGTCAACATGATCAGCAGAGTTTTACCCACAGACAGTCTGTGCCTATAGACTCCTTTAATGTAAATCTGGTACCTGGAATGAGTATTTCATACCCTCTTACACCTGGGATGACTGTTTAGATGTCTGGATGTGAAGAGGTTACCTGTGTATGGACCAATGTAACTTTAGCTTATCCTGAAGCTAAGCAGTAGGATCCTTCAGTCTTCATATGTCATACTACGAAGTGAACAAGTTGCTTATTTTAATGACCACTTTCTTGATGATTGCCAGCACATTATTGAATGTATTGTTTTGTTCTAATTGTCAAGCTCTGCAGCAAAGATTTACCTGGTTTTAGTCTCTGGATCAAATATTATCAATGCTTTTGCCCGCTGGAAACAGCCTCATGAGAAAATTCAACCGACATGGCATACATTTAACAAGATATAACATAACTTGAAAGAGTCGCTGAACATTCTACAGATCAAAAAGAAAATGTTACTTATTCCCTGAAAATATGATTGCTTTAATATGTCCATTAGATTTCATAGCCCATATGAACGGTGCAGAAGGTCTTAAAACATGTTTTAAAATTTTGATTCTAGCACGTCACATTTTCCAATTTAAGTAAAATAAGTAGAAAAATACATTTGATCTTACCTGTAATAATGGTGAAGGAGACAATAGGGTAATATATTATAGATTTTTACCCGTATTAAAGACATCACAAATTTCGCTGCAAACTGGTTTGCACAAAAACATTTAACTTTTTTATATTTTATTTACTTTTATTTAAAAAAAAAAAGAAAAAAAAAAGTGTAGTGGCTTAATGCAGGACCTCCGCAGCCCAGAAGTGTTTTCCAGCTTGTAGCTGGTGTAGGTTTTAGTTTGTGGCATATGGACAGCCACAGATGTGACAATATTTTCAAGAGGCGCATGACCGTGGAAAGCTGCTAAAGGTGCGTAAGGCGGCAGTGTGCCTTGTTACCTAAGGAGCCCAGCCACAAAAGTGCCATTATTGGTTTATCTCAACAATATCCCTTAAAATAAGCAAATTTGTTTCCAATACTGATCATTTTTGCTTCGCTAATGAATCAGAGAGACAAACTGTGTGACAAACTACTACATAAATGAGGTTAACGCGCAATTTAGATTTATCAGCTATCTACAGTATGGGTTATGAAAGACTGATCACTCGGGAACCATTAGAATCCCTATTCATCACTAGAATGGGCAGAGCTCAGAGGAGGGTTCGAATGGGGCCATGGTCAGAAATGTGCCAGAGGTCTAAGCATTGAATGTAGTGGTATGGTGCATGCTTCACTACCACTTCGTTCAGACTCCTCCTCATTGCGTCCATGTAGTGAGGAGGAATAAGGAGCTAGATACCCACATTCTTGTGTTCATGGGACCCCAGCTATGACAATTTAGCACTTTCCATAATCTGTATGAATCCCAATTAACCCCCTTCTCGTTTCATGACATAACTATATGGATTACATCCAGTACTGCTGCCGGTGCCAAATTTTTAAACCTTAATTAAATTTTTAAAAATTTCCCAAAAAAAAATTTTTAACCCCAAAATTTTTTTGGGGGGAAAAGAAAAAAACCCTTTGGTTTTTTTAAAAAGGTTTTTTTTTTTTTCCCCCCTTTTTTTAAAAAATAATTTTTTTTTTTGGGGGGGGGGGAAAAAAAAAAAACCCTTTTAAAAAATTAATTTTTTTTCCCAAAATTTTAAAAGGGGGAAAAAAAACCTTTTAAAAAAATTTTTTTTTTTTTTTAAAAAAAAAAAAAAAAAAAATTTTAAGGGAAAAAGGGACCCCCGGGGGAAAAAAATTTTTAAAAAGGGGTTTTTTTTTTTTAAAAAAAAAAAAAAAAATTTTTTAAAAAAGGAAAGGGGGGGGGGGGGGTTTAAAAAATTAAAAAAAAAAAAAAAATTTTTTTTTTAAAATTTTTTTTTTTTTTCCCTGGGGGGCCCCCCCCCCCCCAAAAACCCCCGGGGGGAAAAAACCCTTTGGAAAAAAAATTTTTAAAAATTTTAAAAAAAAAATTTGGAAAAAAAAATTTAATTTTAAAGGGGAAAAAAAAATTTTTGGGGGGGGGTTTTGGGGGGGAAGGTTTTAAAAAAGGGGGGGGGCCCCACTCCCGGGGAAAAACCCCCCCAATTTGTAAAAAAGGGGGTTTTTTAAAAAACCCAAAAAATTTTTTTTTGGGGGCCCCACCCAACCCCCCTTCCAAAAAACCCCAAACCCCCCCCCCCCAAAAAAAAAAAAAAAGGGGGGAAAAAAAAGGGGCCCCTTTTTTTTTTTTAAAAAAAACCCCCTTTTTTTAAAAAAAAAAATTTTTTTTTTTTTCCCTTTTTTAAAAAAAAATTTTTTTTTTTTTTAAAAAAAAAATAAAAAAAATTTTAAAATTTGCGGGTTTGGTTTTTTTGGCTCTTTTTAATTAGGTCTTGTGTCAACAATGAAATTTTCCTTGGGTTTTTTTTAATCTTTTTTTTTTTAGAAAAAAAGAAATGTGGTGGGTTGGGATCCATAGTCACATCCCATTCCCGCATTATCCAATGACTTTCAGGCAAAATGTTTCTGCACTGAAACTCAGCAGGGCCAAAAGCCTTTGTTTCAGATGGGCCCGATTTTTTTTTATTTTGACTCCAGTGGGAAGTAAAGGGTTGGGAGATCATTATAAGAAACAGAGCGCCAACATATATAAGGTGTATGGTGCACAGCTGTGACACCCCCACCTGATGATTGAAGTCCTCCGGTTGTTCCTGATTGGGAAGGGCTAAACCCCGGGGGCAATGCCCTATGTTTTTAAAGGGCAAGGGCTTTTTGGGTTTTTGGGGAAAAATGGGGGTTTTTTAAGGGATATCTACTTTTAAACAAAAAAATTTTTTATGGCTTTCCAAGCCTCAAGTGGCCCCCCTTTTTGGTTTGGGTTTTGGGGGGAAAATATAATATCTGACTTTTTCTTTTTCTCCTTTCCACAAAAATAAAAGGGTTTAGTTTACTGATTTTTTTTCCCGCTCGTCCATCAGCTTTTAACATTTTCCTTTCTCCTCCGCTCTGTCAGTGCCGTCTACTGCTTCCATAAAAACAATGTGGTTTTAATGCCCATAAAGGTACAAAGTTTGCTAGTAAAAGAGTTTTGCCAATGTTTCCCCCAAAAGCCCCTTTTTAAAAAAAACCTTTAAAACTTCCCTACTAAGGAAATATATGATTATTGTATTCCCAATACTTTTTTCTTTCTTTTTTTTTTACATACATTTTTGTCTTATTTGTGTGCAACAATAGTAAAAATTAAAAAAAGTTTTCCGGGTTTTTGTTAAAAAGTTTTATTCACAATATAAGTGAATTGTGCTATGATTTTTTTTTTTAAGTTTTTCAACTTAAACCCCCTTTACCAATTTTCAAGAAATTTTGGGTTGCTGTCATGAATAAAACACTCTTTTGTTCCCTTTCTCAGGGGGGGGTTTAAAAGGGGTTTTTACAATTGTTTTAGTATAGGGTATGCCCCTTTGGGGCTAAAAATTAAACAAACAGCTGCACAACTCTGCTGGTTTTTAAAGTACAATTTCCCGGGGCTGAAAATTCAGGCTGTTAAGTTCAAAGAGCATTGGATACCATTGTTAAAAATCAGGTGGCTACGATGTATAATGTATAAACTTTTTTGATGTCAGAGTATGGCAGGAGTGTTTAGTCCAATTTACTTGACATTGGTAAATGACTGGCATGTGGAATATATGAACGGAGGCATGAGTAGATAAGTACAATAAATGCTACCAACACCAACAGAAGAAATTGTAGAACAATAAAAGGGTTTGTCTAGCTCAGTTTTGTTTTTTAACCATAATCGTGCCCATTTAAAATAATAAAACCGTTATAATCACCTCTTGCCTCACCTCTGCTCCATCTTCGGTCTCCTTGATTTTGTTTTCTTCTTCTGATTGGCTGTAGCAATCACGTGCCACTGCCCGACATCACTATTTGGAAGTGAGCTGTCCAACTGGTGAAGTCAGGCAGAGACACCTGACCACATGCATCTAGAAGAAGAAAACTGAAGCCCAGGAAGACCAAAGATGGCACAGTGCTGGAACAGAGGTGAAGAGAGAAGTGGGCATAACTTTTTTTTAAAAAAAAAATTAAACGGCCAGTACTGTGGTATGGTAAAAATTGTAAAAGATTGAGCTGAACAAAATCTTTAATGCTGCCATCTATGCTCAGTAGCAATTTACACAGTACAATCTGAATATAGTTCATCCAAAGGAAATATTATGCCATAATTGTTTGAATATTAGGGGTTTGACTTCTTGGACCACTAGGCTCCATTGACATTTTTGCCATTCATAAATCTAGTTATTCTCTATAATTCTCTACAAAACCAACAACACAATGGACCCTGATCTGGCAGTCAGTGGAATTCCCAGCAATCAGACTCAGTGGATCCAGCCATGGGCAGATTTCGCTATTTAAAGAGGAGGTTTGGCAGTGATGTGTAGCAATGTTGAGAAGATCCAGCCCAGCTCCTTTCCCACCCACCCCTTTTAATTTTATAAGTCCTTGCACTAACCAAATGTATTTTTGGGGGAACTGGTCACTCAGATTGTTCAGTTTATGAGTTTCAAAATTTAAATAAAGTTTATATTATTTATTTATGATGAATTCTGGTTTACCTTAATATAGCATCATGGCCTTTTTTATTCCAAACTTTGTCTTTGGTCTTTATTTGTTCAATATTGAGGCTTATGACATCATGTCCCTGCACTAGAGGGGAATTGCAATCAAAAAGGAGTATTTTTGTTAAAAGAAACAAACATATAGGGTGACATGTATGAACCTGGCCTCGACTGGCCAGTTCTATATCTGTTTTTGATAGTGTACAATTTGCCAGTATGTACTAAAGAGTATTATGTGCCAAACATTGGTACATAGACTGTTATGTGCCAAAATTTATGTCAGCCATGGTATGGATCTGTACAACAGTTTTGGCACATTTAAAAATATTGCGTCTGGTGCACAAAGTTTTGGCGTATGACTGTTCTTACATCTGTAGAACAGGACTACAACAGTTTTTCGTCTCAAAGTATACCAAAAAACTGGCGCAGCCCCATTCATACATGTCGCCCGTGGTGCTGCGGTATCCCAAATAAAACGTACTTTTAATACCAAATAAAAATAGATGCAGCCTATTACACCTTATACTTACCCTAACCATGGCAAAGAAAAATGGGAAAATCCCTGCCTAAAAATAATGGGGTAACCGCCCCAAATACGGCGACCCCCAAGAGGAGCCTTGTCCTCACAGAAACCCTACAAATTCCCTGATAACTGTAATGAGAATTATATAAATACTCACAGTAATGTCACTGTCAAGGAAGGGAAAACTTATATCCTTGAGTATAAATACCAAAAAGTTCTATTTATTAGGTATGCATATACACAATGCATAAACAAACCATGTATTCTATAAATCCTATAAACTGTAGTGAGATAAGTCTCCAATACTCAATATAATTGTGATCTTACTATCTTTCGTTTTAATGTGTTTCCCCTGAACAGTATATAAAGGATTCATCAGGAAAACAATAGCTATCCAACAATATTTTCAACAGATTTCACCTCTATAGTGGAATTATATATACACACAACACAATAAAATATATATATTATATAATATATATAATATAAATATATATATAATATATATATAATATATATATATATATAATATATATAAAACGTATAAGCTGAGTTTCTGAGCACAAAAATTTAAGTGATACCACTGCGCGGTAGAGAGCGAGCGCTCCTTGCTCCGCGGTGGACTCCAGGCGCCCGCAAAATCGTGGATGTCCGCAGTTTCCGGCACAGGCAGCGTGCATGTCATCACGCTGCGTGTGTGGCCTAATGACGTCATGCGCTCTGTGCCGGCGAGTATAGGGAGCGGAGCGCCCAGGATGCGGAGCAGCGAGGCAGCGAGGTGAGTAACGTACTCGTATTTTTTTTTTTTTTAATAACCCTGTCTATAACCCTGCCTATATCATCTATGGGGACATAACCCTGCCTATAACTATCTATGAGGACATAACCCTGTCTATAGCTTCCTATGGGGACATAACCCTGCCTATAACTACATATGGGGACATAACCCTGCCTATAACTATCTATGGGGACATAACCCTGCCTATAGCTACCTAAGGGGACATAACCCTGCCTATAGCTACCTATGGGGACATAACCCTGCCTATAGCTACCTATGGGGACATAATCCTGCCTTTAACTACCTTTGGAGACATAACCCTGCCTGGACATAACCCTGCCTATAACTACATATGGGGGCATATACCTGCCTATGTAATTTTATTGGCATCTATTTTTATTTTTTAAATTTATCAGTAACCGCTGAATTTTCCACTCTAGGCTTATACTCGAGTCAATAACTTTTCACATTTTTTTGTGGCAAAAGTAGGTGCCTCGGCTTATATTCGGGTCGGCTTATACTCGAGTATATACAGTATGTATATATGTGTATATATATATATATATATATATATATATATATATATATATATATATATAATTCCACTATACAGGTGAAATGTGTTGAAAATATTGTTGGATAGCTATTGTTTCCCTGATGAGCCCTTTATATACTATTTAGGGGAATCACGTTTAAAGAGAGATAGTAAGATCATAATTATATTGGGTATCTCTGCAAAGTCATCATGCCCGCTGCAATGCTGGGACTCTTAAGCCGGGAGTATAGGCTTGTGGCCCAGGAAATCCCGGGAACAGTGATCTCACGCCACTTACACTGTACACCTGCTCCTGGAGCTAGCGGCGCGGCGGGGGGAACATGGAGAGGTAAGTACCTTTTTTTTGTTTTCTTTTTACCATTACACCTGATTATTTACCCACTGGGTTTATATATCTACCTACATAGTGCATATATCTTCCTACAGGGGACAAATACCTACCTACAGGGGCTACATACCTACCTACAGGAGACAAATACCTACCTATAAGGGGCATATATCTATCTGAAGGGGGAAAATCCATACCTAATACCTACCTACAGGGAGCATATACCTAACTGCAGGTGGCATATACCTACCTACAAGGGGCAATATAACTAAGTACAGGGGGCATATCTGTACGGGGCATATATATCTCCCAACAGGGTGCCTATGTATACCTACAAGGGCCCCAAATACCTACCTACAGGGGGCTATATCTACCTACAGGAGGGCTATATCTACCTACAGGAGGGCTACATCTACCTACAAGGAGACCCTATATATCTACCCACAGGGGGCTTTTATGCCTAGCTACTAGGGGCTTATATACATACCTACTGGGGCCAATTTATACCGGCCGACTGGTGGGTCTATATTTCTAACTAAATACAAGGCAAATATATACCTATCCACCTACCGACAGGGTCCCAATGTAAATACATAATATGGACCTATATTTCTACTTATTAGTGCGGCCTATATAACTACTTATCTACTTAATAGGGGACCTAGATACCTAGTGATTGGGGGACCTAAATGGAGTTTCCCTATCTGCCTAACTAGTTTGGGAGATTACCTACATACTGTCTTGAAGGATTTAACTACCTCCTATATTGATATTAAAAACAAGACTAAAACTTAGTGAACAATTGGGAGCCCCATAGCCATTTTGGGTTACTTTTACTGTTGGAGGGACAAAGGGGTAATTATTACCATTTAGAGTGCTATGGATGGGGAGTTTGCACATTGGTAGGAATTTGTAGGGAAGAGTGACGAGTCTAAGATCCTTGTTTTGTAAATCCTACAGTGAAGAGGCTAGGAGAAGATGTCATGGCGGTCTGGGACAGATGGAGAAGAGAAAGAGAACAACTCATCAGAGAAGAGAACAACAAATCAGACATCTCCTGTGAGTCACTGGATGTAACTTTACTGTAATCACTTATATGTGTGCAGACAGCCTGTGTACAACTGGTATCTACCATTGTATGGTTCCTGTATGGCGGTAATGTTGGTCAATGTATAATGGTTTATATTCAGTAATGGTATAATATATTATTCAGTCACTATGTGCTGGTGATATGTTCTCATGGTGTGGAGGTATTATTTTGTCACTATGGGCTGGAGATATTTGGTCATGGTGTGGTGGTATTATTCAGTCACTATGTGCCGGTGATATGTTCTCATGGTGTGGAGGTATTATTCAGTCACTATGTGCTGGTGATATGTTCTCATGGTGTGGAGGTATTATTCAGTCACTAGTAGTGGTGATATGTGGTCATGGTGTGACATTATTATTCAGTCACTATGTGGCGGTATTATTTGGTCATTATGTGCCTATCATATGTGATCTTAGTAAGATATTGGTAATATAAGCCTTGGGATTCTGGTTTTTTATAGCAGTGTTATTTGGTAACTGTATGACAATTTTTTAGTAATTTTATACATAGAACATTGTGTTAAAGCTTTTTGTATATTTCGGCTGTGGTTGATAGCGATGCACTGTGTCACAGCATGTCGCAACATGTCAAAGGATGGGAGGAGAAATTTCTCCTCCCGGCCTTAGTGTAATTTAGCCTAGGAACGGCCCTGTTCAGGGATATACATTTTTATTTCCTTGACAGTCACATTACTATGAATATTTATATAATTCTCTTTATAGTTATCAGGGACTTCATAGGGTCACTGTGAGGACAAGGCTCCTGTTAGGGTCGCTATTATTCGTAGGGTGCAATGGGCTGCATGTGCTTTTAAGACGGTATTAAAAGTTAAGTCTTATTTGGCATTCACAGCACTATATGTTTGTTTCTTTTGGTCAATTTTGGTGTTGTGAATAAGATTCCTTTAGTGTTGTTATTTTTGTTAAACCCTATATTTCTGAAAAACATTTTTTTTTAGAATGTTTGGCAATATTTTTTTTATTACACATAAAATATTGTCTTTCTCTAGCTGTGAAAGATAATTTTTATATAGCAGGGCATACTAATCTCACTTTACTTCAGCTGTTACTTTTCTCTACTTAGTCTCGTTATGAATTATAGGTTAACCCTGCTGTTCTGTTTGGTCAAAAATTACCGAATTTGAAATTTGATATTTTTTTAAATATTCATTATGCGGTTCTGAAACTTGCGGTTCATTGACTTTTCCTCATTTGAGGGGTTCTTACTAATAGCAGTTTTTATTTATTTATTTATTTATTTTTTGTTTACTTTTTGCTCCACGTCTTTTTTTTTACACTTGACCGATTGCCTTTTATACTAATCTCCAGCCATTTTTTGAAAAAAATAAAGGAGTTATAATCTCATTTTGGTCTATATAGTTCATCTACTACTATTTATCAATTTATCTAGGTCCTTTTGGTCCATGCAGAGTTACACATACATACATTTTCAAATTATGATGCTGTAGATGGATTCCTTTCCAGTATAGGTATGTGCTGTTCTTATAGAAATGCAATACACATAAAACTATGCAGGGATAAAGGTACACCTGCTCTAAGAGGAGCTCCCCACAAATACATGATCATTCAAAAACCAATCAACATAAGGGACCATGTATTAAAACTTAACTTTTAATAATAATACTAAAGGAGGGGGAGAAAGGAAAACGAGGCCAAAAAAGCAAAACAAAAAAAGGGAAGGGAAAAACCCCCCAAGAAAGTAAAGACCAGGGTAGAAAACCTACAGTCCCTACTTGACCTAGCCTTACCCTATATACATACAGGGAATACGCCCCGAAAAGGGCGGCCCTGTCAGGAACCTTACCCTAAGAAGAAAAGCCCTCAATAGAAAAAAATATCCTATACCAAAAATATTCTGTCCCAACATGTTTCTGTGTCCCTCAAAACACTTCCTCAGGGGACTAAGTGTGGAAGAAAATGTTATAACAAGGATATATACAAGATGTGCTTTTTTGGCCTTTGTTTTCCTTTCTCCCCCTCCTTTAGTATTATTATTAAAAGTTAAGCTTTAATACATGGTCCCTTATGTTGATTGGTTCTTATAGAAATGGTTCAATTCAGTTGTCAACCTTTCACATGGTAAATGTCAATTATTTGTCTTAGCTGGTTCCTTGTATTAGCTGGTTCTATTATCTAATGATGACCTGAAAAGAGCACTAATAAATTCTGTCTGACATGTGAAATTTGTTTGTTTTACTTTGGGCTGCTAAAGGGGGTGTTCTAGCTTATCAGTAGACAAGTACAATACTATTCAATACAGTTTCTTCACTTTCAATACAACTTGAGAGAACATATAGAGAGAGCACACATGAGACAGCTCTGAAAACTCATCTTTACATATATGTAGCAGAAGAGGAACAGAGGAGAAGGACTTGCCAGCAGCTTCCTGCACACATAGGAGAGGGATGAAGGACCTGACCACATAACCTGCAGGTCCTCAATACTATACCACTGTGTGGAGATCTACCTGACTACAGGAGGAGAAGGAGTGGTAAAGACTTAGAGCTGTAAGTGCTATTTCTATGTATGTCAGTATGTCATATGTATATGTCAGTGTGTGTATGTATGTATGTATGTATCTGTGAGTATATATGTATATGTCAGTGTGTGAATGTATTGTGTATGTATTATTGTTACTGAATACATTTTATTTTTTCATTCCACAGTATTGCTTTTTTGCATGATGAGAAAATGGATATTGACTGAAGCTGATTTGGAGGAGCTTGCAAACGCCTCCGATTTAGATGATGATGTCCCGCTTGAAAATGTGTCTGAAGAGGAGGACCGCATAAGTAATGGGGAAACCGATGCAGAAAAATCTCATTGTGAAGTGGAATCTGATGAGGAAACCCCGACAACTAGTCAGATGCAAGAAATCCATTCAAAAAACAAAGA
The DNA here is from genome assembly GCA_025379985.1 of Phyllomedusa bahiana. NCBI lineage: Eukaryota > Metazoa > Chordata > Amphibia > Anura > Hylidae > Phyllomedusa > Phyllomedusa bahiana. The sequence continues at coordinate 31,036 of JAODAL010037583.1, forward strand.
TGTAGTTTGAAACTTGCAGCCTTCTGCTCAGGCTGGTAGAAAGTCTTCTTCAAATATCATAAAAGATACTCCAGGTCCTACAAGGTATGCTATATCAAGAATTGATGACATACAATCTGCATTCAAATTGTTCATAAATATAGCCATACAAAACATCATAATGACAAACATCGAGGGACAACAAGTTTATGGCGAGAAATGGAAGAATTTAGATTTGACAGCTCTAAATGCTTTCATAGGTTTACTATTGTTAGCAGGAGTGTACAAATCGTATGGTGAATCAACCAAAAGTTTATGGAATTCCGAAACTGGTCGCCACATATTTAGGGGCACAATGTCTCTTGAAAGATTTCATGAGATTTCAAGAGTCCTTCGGTTTGATAATAAAACCAATCGAATTGAAAGAAGAGCCACAGACAAACATGCCTTTATTAGAGATTTGTGAAATAAATGGGTGGACATTCTACCAACATTATATAATGCTGGTGAAAATGTGACTGTAGATGAACGACTGGTGTCATTCAGAGGTAGGTGCCCATTCAGACAGTATATTCCAAGTAAGCCTTGGAATATACTGGTATACATAGGAAAAAACCCTAGAGAAAGAGCTGAAAAAATCAAGGTATGCGAGTAGTTTTGGATTTGACACATGGACGAAATGTTACATGTGACAATTTTTTCACATCACACCAACTGGGGCAGATGTTGCTGAAAAGAAAAATGACCATGCTGGGTACTGTTAGATAATATGAGCCAGAACTGCCGCAAGGTATCCTCAGTAAGAGAGACGTTTATAGTTCTATGTTTTATTTTACTGAGGATACAACAGTAGTTTCTTACGTTCCCAAAAAACACAAACAGGTCATTCTGATGAGCACAATGCACCATAATAATGCAATCAGTAACCGAGATGACCGAAAGCCAGACATGATTTTACATTACAATGCCACAAACGGGGCAGTTGATACTCTAGATCAACTCATAGGCACTTACACCTGTAAACCCAAAACTAATCGGTGGCCAATGGTTGTTGTTTACAACATTCTTGATGTGTCGGCGTACAATGCATTTGTGTTATGGCATGAAATAGACACAAATTGGAACAAAAATAAACTATATAAAAGAAGATTTTTTTTAGAGGAGTTGGGAAAATCACTGGTTAGCCCATATATTGAACAAAGAAAAGTAACACCCAGAGATGATGGAGCTGCAGCTACTGTCCACAGGATCCAACAGCATGCTGAAGAAAGTGAACCAAGGGCTTCCGCTAGCACTGCGACGATACCTCCACCAGCAGTGCAACCAGCCTAAAACGGAAACGATGCGCCTTCTGTCCAACATCAAGTAATCACAAATCAAATGTGATATGTTGCAAATGTGCAAAGTACTTATGCAAAAGACTTGTGACGAATGCAAACAGTAAATTTAGCACCTTGAACCTTATTTCACATTTTATATAGAAAAAACTAGACTTTTTATTTTTTTGTTTGTTTTTTATTGAAAAAAATATATTTACATACAGTTTGATGTTATTAGTTATAGTTTACGGTTTTATAAAGATTTTTTTTGTGCAAATGTGCAATATGCATGAATATTGCAATAAGGTCATGTAACATTTTTTGACACAAAAAAAATAAAAATTATGTTTTTTATTTCATTTTTCATTTGTTTATGAACAACCATGTTCACATACAGTATAATAATGCAAAAGAAATTCAAATAAAACACTTAAATTAGTTAAAAACCCAGACTTTAATAGGCCCGGTCAAAAATGACCAGAACATTATATGTGTATAGTAGAACAGAACAGCAGGGTTAATGGATAATGATTGTTCTATTGTTCTCTGTACAGGGTTAGACAAGATCATACTAGAACAAAGCAATTAAAGGAAAATAATGTAATCTTTTTCTGCACTGAGTGGGCGGGAGAAGTTTTCTTCACATTTATCAGGTTATTGCTGATAATATTTATACTTCTCACAACAGCAAATCACAGAAACCACCAAAAGATAAATTGTATACCACAGGTTCAATCATTGAAAATCACAGTTTATCAAGAAATATATGGTTAAAATATAACCTTTATTTATACTATTTAAAAAATACCAATCAGATCCTTCACTTATCCCCGCTTATACAAGTCATGTTATGTGAAACAAATATCATTTAGAACTTCCATTTGTTTATTTGTTGTTACTCTCAAGAACACATCAGATGCCTTCATTCCTTCATTTTGAGTCTAAAAATGGAGGCAGGAGATAAATAAAGAAACTTTCCCTATAACCTCTGTATTTCCATCCCTCATAAATATGGAGTAATTGCTCCAAAAAAGGTGGCCCTGTTTCTTGGTGACTTGCCCTATTAAGCCCTGGTACAGCCATAGATAACAGTGGGCCCCTATATTGTCATAACTATTTAAGCCTCAATCCCTTAGCCCTGATAATGCTCTGCACATGTGCCAATCATGTTTATTGCCGTGAACTGGAAGTTTACCCAGTATTTTGGTGATATATTTGCGCATGCGCAGTAGTTAGTTTCAGTTCAAATTGGAGAAGCATCCCTGGTAATCTCACTTGCGTACTTGCACAGAAATCCTTCCCTGTTCTACATAGAGAAGCTTTCCTAGCAACCCATCTGATCAGACGTTCTCTTTAGCTGCGCATGTACCCCTCATTCCATAGCACATCACGAAATCTCCTCTTCATGCATCTATGCTCCAGTCCTTATTCTATCCCAAAATTCCATACACCTTTTAGTCCATCCATAGTGTGGATAGTAATCCACCACCTTTATGTTTTAATAGAATTGTCATGTTGAAATGGGGTTAATAATCAATCATATTAATGCCAGGGAGAAAAAGGACATATCACTTTAATGTATTATGCATACATGAGCTTCACATATTGGAATCAATAAAAAATATAAAGGACCACATACGCTATGTGTTCATCACTTTATCACTTTAGATTCCTTAAAAAATAGGGAGCTAAGGCATTTACATCCAGGAAACTCCAAAGTTTAAGAGACACCCATTAGTCCCACCTATGTTTATATGAAGCAACTGAAGTACAACATTTAATTTAAACCCCCAAGTTTTACAGTATTTAATCAGTAAGTCCATTCAGTCTTCTTCCTCTGTTATCTACATCTCCTCCTCTACGTGATATTTGATCAACGACAGTAAATTTCAGATTCAAGTAACTACTTTATAGTAATCCTAGGTAGCAAGGTAGGTGTTTCTATGATTTCTTATGTCTCCAATATGTTCCCCAATTCTCCACTCCAGGTGTGTTTTGGGTTTGCCAATAAACTGTTTTTGGAACTCACCAGTACACAGATAAATCACCCTTTCAGTCCTACAATTGTAAAAATCCATATCTGATATTCCTCCTTAGTGATTCTGTTCCTTAACCCCTTAAGCCGAACACCTGAAAAGTAGTTAATGACCAGAACATTTTTTTAGTTTTTGCCTCCTTGCGTTTCAACAGTTGCAACTTTTTTTATTTTTTCAATGACGCAGTTGTATGAGGCCTCCTTTTATTCGAGACAAGTTGTATTTTATGGGGGAATAGTTAAAATCACATATAAATAATTGCAGATTTTTTTAATTTTTTTTATTTTTTAATTTTTTTTTATTTTTTTTTACACCATTCACATTTCACACTTTTAATAACTTGTTAGGCTAATTATACAGGTTATTACGGTCATGTGGATACCTAATATGTGTAGGTTTGCTTTGTGTGTAATATACGCACACTTATTTTTTATTAAATATTTATTTTTATTTTGATATTTTTTTTACACTTTTTCTGTTTTTTTTTTTTTTTTACTTTTTTTTTTAAAATCCCATGAAAGGAGAACTGTTTTACAATTTATTTATTTTTTACACTTAGTAATGTATTGGCATATTCATATATGCTAATACATTCCAATCTGTGTCACTTTGACACAGGCAGTGATCTGGACAGCACACAGTGTGTCCTAGTCACTGGCTTCATACACAGACAGCTCTGGGGCCACTCTGACTGTGCAGCCGTTCCCCGGGCTCTGTCGGGTCACCGGGTGTTCCGATCACCCGACAGAGCAGGGGAAACCCTTTGATTGCGCTGCGATAACGCACTGCCGCAATCAAAGGGTTAAAGCACTGGGCTGCGGAGGTTTCCCCCGCTGCCCGGTGCTCGCAGGGGATGCTCTGGGATCAGGATATGCTCCGGTGTCTGCGGCGACGTCTAAAGAACGACCCGCACCAGCCGACGTCTAAAGTCAGCGGGCGGTCGTTAAGGAGTTAATTGCTTAGATCGCTAGATAAATAGACATGCTATGCATCCGTTGCACTTGAACATTCCTATTGGTCTTCGTTCCAGCCAAGTACCTTGCTTTTTTTTGGATGCAAATACTGGCTTCTCATCAGCTTGTCCCTAAGTGATCTACCTTTTCTGTAGGCTATCGAGGTTCTGTCAGGCAGTACACTTCAGAGGTCTTGATCTGTAATCTGTAAACTGTGATCTGTAAGAAACTCCCAGCGTTTTTTTGTAGAATGTCTTGGACTTGCTGTGAATGATTGTCATAGGTACCTATGACTATAAATGAGCTATTGATACCTTCTTCTTTAGTATTTTTTGCTATTAAAAGGGAGGTCCTATTTCATATGCCCAGTGGCATGCTTTCGTAAGGTGGATTCTAGGTATCCCCTTTCTAAGAGTGTGTTAGCTTGCTTGTGAAAGTCAATAATTTGAGAGCAATTGCCCCTTATCCTGAAGTACTTTCCTTTGAGCATCCCCTTCTTTTAGGTTTAGTGGGTGATGACATTCCCACCTAATTAAGTTATTAGTCACTGTGCTCTTGTGATATTTGTCCATAAATTTCCAGAGATGTCCTTCATGATTTTTATGTCAAAAAATACAATTTCAGTCTCACTTATCTCACTAGTAAATCGTAGGCCTAGCTGGTTCTTATTAAAGGTTTCTACAAAGATGTTAAAGTCTTCTATGCTCTCCTGCCATAATATAAATACATCATCTATATACAGTATCTTACAAAAGTGAATACAACCTTCACATTTTTTGTAACAACACTGAAGATATGACACTTTGATACAATGTAAAGTAGTCAGTGCACAGCTTGTATAACAGTGTGAAGTTGTTGTGCCCTCAAAGTAACTCAACACACAGCCATCAATGTCTAAATGGCTGGCAACAAAAGTGAGAACACCCCTAAGTAAAAATGGGGCATTACAATTGTTGTATCTGATTCCAGTGCTAATAGTGCTTTCATTTCCACATGAGTAAGGGTATGTTCACATGGCATAATTTCGGCGCACATTTCGACGCGTATTTCCTCTCTAATACGGGCAAGATGCATGCCGAAATTTCGGTAATCCATAGTTCTCTATGCTTCGTAATCCATAGTTCTCATAGAGAACTATGGATTACGCCTCTTCTCCCCGCTCGTACAATACAATCGGCAAATACGCGCCGCGAATAATGCGTGTCTATGGAGTACGTGGTGGAGTACGTGCTGATCAGCACAAGCTCCCGAAAGACGCAATGTATTGCAGCGCATACTGTACGCGCCGCAATACATCGTGTGAACGTAGCCTAAGATTTGCTTTATGCTCATTTTTAGTATAAGCCAGACTTTCTAAATCTTTAGTTACCAGATTTAAAAAATGTCATTTCTGGTGTATCAATACAAAGGGCATGTTGCCACTTTTGATGCTTAGATTAATATGTAGACTCAAGTCACCATCCCCCTCACTTTCTTCAATCAGAGGAACAAGTGTGCGGACCCCTTTAATATCCTCACTTGAAATAGCTAGTTCCTCCCATGCTCGTGATTCATTCATTTTCAAGAATTTATGCCATTTTAAATTCCCTGTAAACAAATGGACATCTTTTATCCAGGAACAAAAGTTAAACTTAGTGATGGGTAAACAAGAGAAGCCTTTTTTGGAACTTCCAATTTGATTTCAGTTAAATTTTGGGTGATAGGTTGATTAATTGCTTTGCTTTTTCAGAGTCCTGTCCCTCAAAGTGTATGGGAGGGCCATGGCTGTTTTCTAAAATAGATGATGATGGGGATGCAACCGTAGACAGTGAGAAGGATGAGACACCTGGTGAAACACCAATCATAGGGCTGTCTCTTACAGAGGGGCCTTGTGTATATCTGCTTTTAATCATACCTCACTCCCTCCAGGTATTGCCTCTCTAATTCTATTATCCACATCCCCTCTCCTTATGTATTTGTTTCTCCCTTTGGATTCCTTCCTATAATCCTGTGTCTTAGTGTCAAAGAGTTCAGTCTCCACACTCTTGCTCTGATAGAAAAGTTGTTTTCAATGTTTTATAGAATGTTGGTATTTTTCTACTGCATTTTGTAGTAATGTTTTCCTTCTTACAAAATCCAGAAACTCCTGTTATCTAGGGCCGTACCAGGGCTTATAGGGCAAGCCACATAAAAGATGGTCGTCCTTTTTGGGGCGATTATTCCATAATTAATGAAAATAAAGAGAATATATGGACAATGTTTACTTATGTCTGGTCCCTATGTCCTGCCTCCCTTTTTCAGTCAAATTGAAGGAATGAAGGCATCTGAAGTAATCCTGAGAGAAGCAACATAACACAAGCAAATGTCTTTTTGATATGATGCATTGCTGACGGGTTGGTATTTTTTATAATGGTATTATATTTTAGCTATAGATTTCTTGACAAACTGTGAATTGGGACAGTCCCTATTTTTAAGCCTTGTCCCTCTGTCCCTCTTAGCTTTATAAATGTCCCTCTTTTTCATTTGGCAAATAGATTTGCACCAATAAACTGACTTTCTTGCTTTAGAAAGTTTCTGATTGCTTCCTCGCTGTATATTACATAACAACTTACTTAATATTTCATCATTGGATACAATGCGATCCTGAAAATGTGTCTTTTTTTGGCTGTCTAAAAAGTTGGCATGTATGTGTTTTGGCATGGTTAGAGGCGTGTCTTGGTTAGAGATGGGCAAATGTCCCGAAAATCGGTTCGTTCAGTTTGCTGAATTTCTCGGCAAAAAATATCTTCGTTCCATATTACTTCGGGACGAATCACGTTAAAAAACAGCTATTTCCAGGCTGCACAGAGCCTGCAGGGTGGTGTAGAATGTTGTGCCATGCTTAAATATGCAGAGGGAGCTTGGTTTGGTCTTCATACAATGTTGTGTTTTAGTATGACACGCACATGACTGCCGCCGCTTTTAGAATCGCTTCACTCTAAAATTCCCTGGGCACTTAAGAGGGCAAAACTGACCAAAAAACTGAAGGGGGAATGTAGCCTGATAAAGTCATGGCAGCGACAGCTGGAAAAAAACAAGCTGAGGGCTCAGGTGGCAACATCAGTGACAGAGTGTGGAGGTGACGGCGGCAGCCACAGGAGCATGAGGTCAAACAGTGGCACAATGATATTCTGGAGGTGGCAAAACACGAGGAAGCCACAGAGTGGGACAATGACACAGTGTGGAGGTCACGGCAGCAGCCACAGCAGCAGCATGAGGTCAGACAGTGGCACAATGACAGAGTGTGTAGGTCACGGCATCAGCCAAAGCAGCAGCATGAGGTCAGACAGTGGCACAATGACACAGTGTGTAGGTCACGGCAGCAGCCACAGCAGCAGCATGAGGTCAGACAGTGGCACAATGACACAGTGTGTAGGTCACGGCAGCAGCCACAGCAGCAGCATGAGGTCAGACAGTGGCACAATGACATTCTGGAGGTGGTAAAAACAGGAGTAGGCCACAGAGTGGAACAATGACACAGTGTGTAGGTCACGGCAGCAGCCACAGCAGCAGCATGAGGTCAGACAGTGGCACAATGACATTCTGGAGGTGGCAAAAACAGAAGTAGGCCACAGAGTGGGACAATGACACAGTGTGTAGGTCACGGCAGCAGCCACAGCAGCAGCATGAGGTCAGACAGTGGCACAATGACAGAGTGTGTAGGTCACGTGATCAGCCACAACAGCAGCATGAGGTCAGACAGTGGCACAATGACATTCTGGAGGTGGCAAATACAGGAAAAGGCCGCAGAGTGGGACAATGACACAGTGTGTAGGTCATGGCAGCAGCCACAGTAGCAGCATGAGGTCAGACAGTGGCACAATGACACTGTGTGTAGGTCACGGCAGCAGCCACAGCAGCAGCATGAGGTCAGACAGTGGCACAATGACAGAGTGTGTAGGTCACGGCATCAGCCACAGCAGCAGCATAAGGTCAAACAGTGGCACAATGACAAAGTGTGTAGGTCACAGCAGCAGCCACAACAGCAGCATGAGGTCAGACAGTGGCACAATGACACAGTGTGTAGGTCACGGCAGCAGCCACAGCAGCAGCATGAGGTCAGACAGTGGCACAATGACACAGTGTGTAGGTCACAGCAGCAGCCACAGCAGCAGCATGAGGTCAGACAGTGGCACAATGACACAGTGTTTAGGTCACGGCAGCAGCCACAGCAGCAGCATGAGGTCAGACAGTGGCACAATGACACAGTGTGTAGGTCACGGTAGCAGCCACACATTTAAAAAGTGCCGCAAAAAGGAGTCTTTCAACCACCATTTTAGTTGAACTGGACATTGACTATACCTGTCCTGGGCCACAGCATGAGCCCCAAACCTGCATGACCCCCACATTTAAAAAGTGCCGGAAAAAGGAGTCTTTCAACCACCATTTTAGTTGAACTGGACATTGACTATACCTGTCCTGGGCCACAGCATGAGCCCCAAACCTGCATGACCCCCACATTTAAAAAGTGCCGGAAAAAGGAGTCTTTCAACCACCATTTTAGTTTCACTGGACATTGACTATACCTGTCCTGGGCCACAGCATGAGCCCCAAACCTGCATGACCCCCACATTTATAAAGTGCCGGAAAAAGGAGTCTTTCAACCACCATTTTAGTTGAACTGGACATTGACTATACCTGTCCTGGGCCACAGCATGACCCAGGGCCGGAGTTACAGTGGGTGCGGTGAAAGTCCAGGCTGGCGTCCGTCATCTATTAACACGCAGGTTAAAATGCCCTGATGACGCAGCAACGAAAACTGTCGTGCTGAAGCAGAGTGCGGAAGCGGAAGTGTGAGAACTCCAGCCTTCCTCTGTACACAGTCAATACCTGGGTAGCGCTTTTCCCCTCCGTATTGGGGGCCAATTGATTCATTG